>JACXGI010002727.1:13184-63253 GCA_016801175.1 Esox masquinongy | reverse complement strand
CCTTGTTCTACCTGAACGTGTGCATTCTCACCTCAATCAGAGAATGGTAGTAAGAAAAATGGTTAACTGTCGTTGGTAAACTGACAGTTAACAATGGCCATTGACTGTGATTGAAGACATGGTACGACTGTGGTACAAGATCTGTAGTGACAGTGGAGGAGCTTGGGTCGCAACAAACCTAAGAAGGTTCATCAGCTGTTTTTGGAAAAGAGGGAAGATGGTTGTAGCATTCAGAAGGTGTTTTATGCTGACATGGAATAAAGCAAAATAGGGATGGGAATCATCGTGACTCCTCAGATGAAATGGAAAATTCCATACACTCACACCACTTCTGCCTGAAATGCAGAGCCATCTCCAGAATAACCCTGTTCTAATCCAACTGCTTTTATTTGTAATATCCTGTGGCTCCCTAGTTCCATATTTACTAGACATGTTCTTCCATCATTAATCTATGTTGTTTTGTTTTGCCCCACTGGTCAAATGAACATAAGTATGTACAATGTGAAGAAAGCTTTTAAAGGCTAGAAAGGTATGAAAAGAAGAAATTATCATGAAATATTATATACTTTTTTGTGTTTCTTTTATTGTTGAAACATGACCCCTGGAAGCAATTACGTCTATTTTTTATTTATTTAATGAAGCTTTGTTTTACAGTCTTTAAAGGGCATTTATTTAAGACCTTTACTTTCTTATTTCATCTTTAGTGTAGTTATTTGTTTCACTTTTCATTTCATTGTATTTCTATGTTCAAAGTGCCCCTTTAAATAGGTAGACCTATTGCTTCGCCTCCTCTGTCTGTTTACCTGTCACACATTTCTTTTCCTACTTGGCCGTTTTCCTCAGAGAACTCTCTTTCTTTCCTCCATCACTCCCTCCCTCTGTTCCCACCTCCCTTCCAGCCTCCTACGCTGTTGTTCCTATCTCCCCCGTTGTCGACACCTCCTCATCCTCCTATTCCACCTTGGGAAGTAGTCCCCCCATTCCTTCTTCCTCTGCGGGGTTAGGGGTACGTCTGCTTCCACCTTCCCTCCAGGACCAGGCTTGGGGAGTTCAGGCCCAAGAGGCCTTCCTGCTCTTCTGCCTGGCCTTGGGTGAGTGGTGCCTGTTGTGACTGGCTTCTCTCTGCCTGACTCTGGATTCTCCTCTCAAAGGGAGCATTACTTGGAAATAACCTTTTTTTTTGCATGGATATTGCCATTGAGGGCTTCCACCATTTTAGAGGACAGATTTGGACCGATCAGCCAACGAACAGGGATGGGCAGTTGCCAGACACATTTTACTTTTTCACTGTCAGAACAAACTGGAATATTACAATTTAGAAATTTGGTTGTACATTCAGTCTAGCTTTCACCCACCAGCTATTTAAATTTGGGGTTACACAGACCCCCACAAGTCATTACGGCCCCACAGAATTAATAATTCCGATTTGTTATTGGCCTCTACCCTCATCAGTTTACTTCTCTGTACTAGAGCATGTTCATCCTACAATTAGTTTGCCAAGTTTGGTGATGTTGTCCCATGTAGTGGCAACAATAAATGTACAAGAAGCAGAATTTTGGATCAAGCCTCAAGCACCGCAAATTGTGGTTAACACCCAACAGTAGCTTTTAAACATTGTTCAATCAGTATACTGGTAAAAAAGAGTGGCAGATAGCCTAGCGGTTAGAGCATCAGGCCTGTAACTGGAAGGTTGTTCGATCAAATCCCTTAGTTGGTTCTAATCCCCTAGTTGAAAAATCACTTGTGCAAGGCATTTAAACTAAACTGCATCCAGGTCATTTCAGTAAATGAGAACATGTTCTCAGTCATGCTCAGGCACAGCTTCTATGTTGCACCTTGCATGTGGTTTTCTCTTCTCTGACACTCAACCAATTAACTCCCTGACTACCCTAACCTGAAATGTGTTTGGATGCTTGAAGCAAGTGTGTTCCTTTCTTTAAGACGTGTTTTCCTGTTGTGCATGTTCTTCTGGTCCTCTAGGACAATGGGACCAAACGGGACAATAATATGATGGTCTTTAATTTAGAACCAACCACTGTTTTTTGTTTTGATGAAAAGTATAGTAGAGATCATTTTACTGAACTGTGTATTTTGTTTGCTCAAGACATCTCATATGGCTTTTATTCCATGTTTGTTTTTTATTTTGTTTTTAAAACAGAATTTGCACCATTTTTGTATCCAACTCAAATCAGACCTTAGACTTGTGATATATTATTCAAAAACCCTGTCTCAAGGTAAGATCCTGAAGGTTCTGCTCATTTAACATGAGAATGTATTTTATGAACAAAGGACTTGTTTGGGTTGTTTTTAAGCTTGATGTTCAATTATTCGATAATTCTACTGAACCTTGTGTATGCACAGTGTATATATATATTTGTATATATGGAATATACTCTTTCAAGATGTAAATACTGTATATCCACACAGACATTCTGGAGCTACTGTTGCTAGGAAGTTTCAATAAATCGTGATTTCAATTGTTATGAACGTAGCCTTCTGGTTTGTTTAACAACTGTTATTTGAAATTAAAGTGCTCTAAAGTTGCATCAAACAAAACCGGAGAAGTAAGAAGCCTAATGATTGATGTTTTCAGTAATTTACTTTTTTCTACAAATTTAAAAAGGCATCAGAGACAATTTCAATAAATTAAATTTTCTCTTAATCGTGATCACGTAAAAAAGTGCTAAAGCATCAACGGAAAGTATTCAGACCCCTTCCTACTCTCCACATTTCTTGTGTTATGGACTTAATTTATAATTGCTAACTTTTTTGCCATCAGTCTACAATTCATGTACATAAGTATTTAGACCCTTCATTCAGTGCTTTATAAAAGCGCTTTTGCAAGCAATCACACTTTTGAGTCTTCTTGGATACGACTACCTTTTCTTTTACACCTGGATTTGGACAGTTTCTCGCATTCTTCTTTGTCAGATTGGACGGAGAGTGTCAGTGAACTGCAAGATTGCCCAGGATTGGGATTCATGTCCAGACTTTGGCTGGACCACTCAAGGACATTCACAGACTTGTCCTTAAGCCACTCAAGCATTGTCTTGGCTGTGTGCTTCGGGTTGTTGTCATGCTGGAAGATGAATCTTCGCCCCTATCCTGAGGTCCTTTAAGCTCTTAATCAGATGTAGTTGTCCTTCTTACTGGTTCTTCCATCACTGCATAGATACTCTGAAGCTCCGTTAGTGGCCATTGTGTTCTTGGTCACCTCCCTGACCAAGGCCCTTCTTTCCCAATTACTTAGATTTGATGGCCAGTCCTAGGTAAATTCTTGGTTCTGAAATTTTTCCATTTTCATAATAATGGAGCCCAATGAACTCCTTGGAAGTATCAAAGCTTTGCAATTATATCTTCGAGGTCTGCAAAGAGTTCCCTGAACTTTGTGGCTTGGTTTATGCCCTACATGCACTGCGATGTGTGGAACCTTACATGGACAGATGTGTGCATTTCTATATCCTGCCCAGTCAATTGAATGTGCCATAGGTGGAATCAAGTTCTCGAGTCATCTTAAAGATTATCCCAGGACACAGAATGCATCTGAGGTCAATTTGGAGTGTCATGGTAAAGGGTTCTTATGTAAGATATTTCAGTTTTTAATTTTCAATAAATTCGCACAAATGTCTAAAAACAGGTTTTTGCTTGGTCGTAATTGATTTTAGATGGACGTCAAATAATATAATAAATGATAAATTAAATCTATAACAAAATCTGTGGAAAGTGAAGGGATCTGAATACTTTCTGAAGGCACAGTACATTTTGACTGAAATCTACATGCTAGTAGATCACAGGCAGCATTTAGGTGATGGAGTAATTTTATATTTTTAGGGGGATAGAATTTTGGTATATTTAAAGTCTTTATGAATACAGAAGTGAGCTTGGAGTTTGTGTGACTACACAGATGTTTTAGAGTGAAAAGCACATATGGTCAATGGAAATGAAACCTTCATTAAGCCACAGGATTTTATTTCTTGCTCTCATTCTTCTCAAACTGCTTCCATTCAAGCAAATAGTTACCCTTTACAAACCAGTTCAGGCTGACAACACTGAGCCAGTACACATGGCAGTACTATTGTAGTAAGTGGCTATGGAGTTCATCTTGGGGAAAATGGCAGGTTCCTTGGAAACTGATGCATCATAACCCTGGAATACAAAGCATGTTTAACAGAAGCTTCCCATCCAAGGTCCATATGAAGTCCCGTTATGCTCCTTTAGGTCCCAGGGATCTGCACATTCATTGGCATGTGAACGGGGCCCATCTGGAGAAGTCCGTCACAGAGTACCGCCAGCCCCTTCTATGGGGGGGAACCAAAGGGGAGGTGCTGGTGAGCAGCTGGGTGAAAGAGGGCGCTCTGGCTAAAGACTCCAGCTACCAGTGTGTCGCTGTGTCCTCTGCAGGAAATGACACATCTAAAGTCGACCTCCACCTCATCAGTAGAGGTAGGATCTGGGATGCCTAGGGCAGTTGCAGCTTGGCACATCTCTCGCCTTAACGCCATCCGTTCTCGCTGCATGACTAAAATACTCCAATGAATGAGTCGTTATATGGCTCTATTTGAAGGAAGCAGTAGATCCTACAAATTCAATGCCATCGCTACAAGGACATGGTTGAGTTCAAACTACTGCTTCAGTTGGTTATTTTCCCTTTTTTATCATATGAACACAACCCAAGTACTTTGAACTCATAAATATTACTGTTGTCAGGTGTCAATTACTGTACACATTTTTTGTTGATGAACAGATGAAGACAGTATTCCATCCAGAGATATGAGCCAATGGAGGGGTTCCCTCTCAGAACACGAGAAACTGCTAAAGAGATGGAAAAGAGCGTGGGTAGGTACTTGAGAAAATTGATAATTGAGAAAAATAACTGTGTGTGAAAAAAAAAGCTTTGATTTATATCTCATTCTAATAATGGGTATTTGAATAAGTAAACTTGTGCACCTACACATTTGAATATTTTTTGGGGGGGATCAAGAATCTAATATTGAAAAAATGCATGTGATAAGATCTGTATGATTCACTTACCCGTGAGAATTAGAAGACCTCTGATCTCTGGCACACTTTGAAACTTTCCGTGCCAACTTTTAATGGCTGTGCGTGTTGGTTAAAGACGTGGTTTGAACATTGATCTACTTTAGGCACTGCTAAGGTGCAAAGTCTAGAATTTACCAATGAGTGAACTGAAACAACGATTCAAAAGTAATCAATTATTTCACAGAATACATATACAGCTCCAGAAAAAATGAAGAGACCACTGCACCTTTTTCTTTCCTTTCCAAAAATGTTGAAAAGGAAGGTTTTGAGTGAGGAACAGAAGCATTGAATTAATTTTAACCCTTCTGTTTCTCACTCAAAACCTTCCTTTTCAACTTTTTTGGAAAAGAAAGAAAAAGGTGCAGTGGTCTCTTAATTTTTTCCGGAGCTTTATATATATATATATATATATATATATATATCAAACATAAACAGTATTTTGAGCATGAACCCTTGACAACTATAAAGTAGCTGTTTCCTGAACCAGGAAACAACTATACAGTTGTTAAACTTTATAGTTGTTTCCTGGTTGAAGAAGTTCAACCTTGTGTGTGTCTAGGGTTCATGCTCAAAACATTGTTTGTGTTTGATCACAACTTGGCTAGTATTTTCACTGACCTGTAAGAACACCTTGAACCTTCCTTCCAAGTAAAGGTTTGATTATTAATTACATTTTAAACACTATTTGACTTATGGTTTGGATTCCTGCACCCTTCTAACTTCCTTGGTGTAGAAGGTAGGAAAACTATAAACTGTATTCTTAACTTCACTCACTATGTATTCCTCCAATAGGAAAGCTGTGATGGACAAGGTGCTCTTTGAGGCGTACCTGTGTCAACTTTCATTGGCTCAATATCTAGGCTTCAGCCCAGGTGACCCTACCTGACCTTGGCCCAAAGATGTCTTATCGTGAAAGTGACATGTCACCCTTGATGTCACCCTGAAGCAAGGCTATAAGCTCAGACATCAGTTCTGCAGGCTTCACCTGTTGTGGCGGGAGCATAAATATAGTCTATTATGATGTCACAGGCGTTTGATATAGGCTTTGGTAGCATAAGCCCCTCCCATGTGATGGACAAAATGGGGATTGGGCAGATGGGCGACCTTTGGCTCATAATGGTTCAATCTGTATTTCCAGTAAAGATAGTTGAACCTCTGTTATTAAGAACAGGCATGAAGTGACAGGAATTTCCACACAGCGATCGACAATCTCCCACAAGGATGTCTTAGTGAACTTTGCACTTTCTCATTTATAGCTGCTTTGTCACGTCACAGATGACATTTAGGTGTGTTATTTTGTTGTAGTTGTAGATTTATATATTTTGAAGTATGGTATGTAATGTTTTATTGAGATGACTGTTACAGTTGCCTGTGGCTGGATAATATCTACTTTATTTGTTCATCCAAGGAAGAGTGGATCTTCGTGCAGCATTACAGTGCAACATTACATTGCAACATAAAATCAATATATACCACTACTACAGTGCCAGACAAACCTACGACTTGATTACATTTTGTGAATAGCCCCGATACACAGTGTCGGAGACATATGTAACCATCAAACACAGTATCCACCTTAATGTGCCTTTCAATAGGTTCAGTTTGCCAAGAAGTGCAGTGTTGTACGCTTATAATAATTCAGATTATTTTTGCAGACAGATTGCCAATATGTTTTCTCTGTAATTATATTGTCATGAAAGCTCTTAAATCTTGTTTCTGTAATGTTTTGTTGTTTACTGTGTGACTCTTATGAGAAAGTCTAGGACAAAATACCATTAAAGTTAAAATTACAGTGGACAATGTGGTCTTATTTATTGTTTATCATACTGTGTTCTTTATGTAATAGCTACCTTTGAGCCTGGTGAAATGCAGAAAAGAGTTTTGAAAACAGTTTAGACATTTCAGTTGTTCGTATCAGTGTCAGGACTTCATGACATTTCAAAAGGACAGACGCGTAGACCATTTAACAGCTGCCAATGCTAAATTAAAAACTTTCCAGTTTACACCATGATGACATCAAAGCAGGTCTCTCCACAGGAGCTCTGTCTCTGGTTAAATTATTAAGCAGCAACTGAAGGTGGGCTAAGCCTTCCTGTGCCTGTATCAACCTCCAGCATGACTAACAGCCTGCAACCTCAAGCAATATGGCAATTGTAATATAAAGATGTATTGTTGCTCTTTCTTCCAGATTATTTATAAGGGCATAGCCTGGGTGGACGTCTCTTTGCAGTCTCTTGCCAGGTCTTAGGAGTTGGCAACTGCAAACCTGTGTAGGGATACACATTCAAAAGTATTCATCAGCAGTATTCACTTGCCCTTTGGTGGCAAATATGGTCTTGATATGCCAATAATAAGAAGAATACAAGATAGTTATTTGAGAAGAATATTAAATTCCACTATGGCTGTATTAAACTGCATAATTGCATTGACAGATATACTAATATAAAACGAGGATTACATTTACAGTGCATATTGGACTGTACAGCTTAAGCTAAAGATTGTGCACCCATAAAAGGATCATGAGCATATTCAGTGGCACTATATACAACTATGAAGAGTTTACACAAATATTAGCATCCAAGGTCCTATTATAGGTATTTTAATAGCTAGCCACAACACTGGTGTAGCTAACGGGGGTCCAGGGGGTGGGCTGCACCAGGGCCTGTGGGTGGGGGGGCCATGCTTGGCCTCTATAATAAAAATGTTCTTGCATTTCTATTTTATGTTGTGTTGTTCTCTGTGGTTATCTTAGTCAGTTGGCTGTGAGGTTAAAGGATTGGCTTCACATGCATATATACCGCATTTTAATTTTTTGTCTCGGGGTGGGGGGGGGGTGCGTGTTTGGACAGCTTGCACCCCGACCCGGCGTCACCACGCTACGCCAGTGAGACACAATGAGGATAATTACTCTCACAGCAACTGCAATGACTTCATTTCATCTACATATATATAATTGAAAATAAGTTGTGCAGCCAGAGATTGCCTGTATGCTTTTGCAACAAGATGATTGTACACTGTATCTGACATTTATTTTTCTAATGACAAAGCCAGTTCCTGACACTCAGGACCTCTTGTTGCAACCTGCCTTATTTGTCTGACCTTATTTACATTTGTATGGATTTTTATTGCCTTTATACCTTACAATGAATTTCAAAATATTCTTCCTCCACATGCAAATTTTGGATGTTAAATTACATGCTGATTGAGCAGTCCAGATATGGTTTCTTAGAATTTCTTTCTCTGCCATAGATATGGTGTGGATATGGAAAGCGATTGTGCAATATGGATTGAAAGATTTTAATTTCTTCACAAAATTATATATCCATGTATAGTTTAGGAAATACCTGGCTTGTATTTGCGACTCAGTCAGGAATCTATTCAACTAGAGTCAGCGTAATCATAAACATTTTTGGTGTTCTATGCTTAAAATCACAGAAAACAGAATCACATCATAAATCACTTCAGTGTCCATAGTTATTTCTGTAATAACATTACACTTGGAATCTGGTGCTCCATTAGTATGCTGCCTGTCTGATTTACTATCAGAATAAATAGGACTATGCATAAGTTCTTCATTTGTTAAATAAGACTTATAAAAGCGTTATCTCCATGTGGTCTCTTGCACACATTACATGCCAGCATTGTTTGCTACAATGGCGCTTTTCCACTGCATGGTACCAGCTCGACTCGGCTCTACACGGCTCGACTCGGTTGGTTTTCCACTGTACCCGCCCATAGTGACATCGCAGGAAAACTGCCATGACTCCACCTCCAACGCGACACAAACGGGAACAACAATGGAGATATCGTACCCCTAATACCGGCGAAAAGCCAGAATTTGCCAACTAACGTAAACCATACAGTGAACAGAAAAATCTCTTGAATGAACTCCATCAATGTTCTTTTAAATTGGCAAGTTTTGAACGTGGCAAATCAAAAGTAAACTAAATCTGGATAACATGGTCACAGACCCTGTTTGAAAAACAATGAAAAAGTTTAATAGAATGATCGTCCTGCAGTATAAAAGATGACGAAACTGCAATGTTCTGTTAGATTTAAGCGTATACACCTAACATTTCAACGCCAACACATTTAAAACAACCTACATAACCCCTCCATCTCGATTAAAAGGTATAAATAATTGCTTTATTAATTGCCGGCTATAATACCACGCCGACTGACTCAAGAGTAGCCTACTGTAGGCTACACAAGGCAGCGTTTACACTGGTAGTAGCGAGGAAGCACGCGTGAGCAGTAACTTTAGTCTTAATACATTGCAAACTGCAAAAATAGATAGAAAGCTTGGTAGGCTGCTTCTGTTTGGCTTGACATTACTACTTTGACCAGTGCAATGTATGCCAGTTAGCCTATAGAAAAACCCAGAGGAGGAATAAGACGAGGTGTTTTTGTAGGTTACAAAAACAGCGCGTCTTGTGAGTCTCACGGGGATAACGAGTTGATTTCAACGCCAGTGCGTAGGTCCAAACCGAGAGGAGTTTTGGGAAAATACGATCGCTTAAATTACGAGTCTGGTCCTATGCACTGGCACTGAAATTAACCCATTTCAGTGTAAGGACTCCTGGCACAGACGCGCAAAGAGACGCCGTTCTCGTCTTAACCATTCTCTGACACTGGACGGCTCAGTCACTCTTGTCCAATCAGAAGGCTTCCGTGTTTTCACGTCACCTTTTGGTATCGCCTCACCTCAGCGGGTCGAGGCGAGTTGAGTGGAGCCGGTACCATGCAGTGGAAAAGCGCCACTGTCATTTGTTGAATTGCACATACAGAACATTACTTGTGTGGCCTGTGTGACCCATTCCTCGCCTATTTACTTTTCAATTATCAAAATCTTTTCCCTACACTATGTTTTATTCGAGTTGGGTGAATTTCTTAGTTTCCTCTGCTGGAATCGTTCGTTTTTTATATTGTAAAGCAAGATTAGACATGTAAAATTGCTACAAATTATTTGTGTGCTTCATTTAACAAAACAATAATACTATTTATATACAGCTCCGGAAATAGTTAAGAGACCACTGCACCTTTTTCTTTCCTTTCCAAAAAAGTCGAAAAGGAAGGTTTTGAGTGAGGAACAGAAGGGTTAAAATTAAGAGACCACTGCAAATTGAACACTTCTGTTCCTCACTCAAAACAATCCTTTTCAACTTTTTTGGAAAGGAAAGAAAAAGGTGCAGTGGTCTCTTAATTTGTTCCAGAGCTGTATATTGGCTAAATACCAATTACCAATCACACCTGTTTAAGTGTTATTCTGCATAAGAAACTTATAGTATCAGTCCTAGGCCTATTTTTCTGTTTACTTCATGGTACGTTGCTCTTGTGGACATGTTTATGATTTGTATATTTTCCAGGCACTTGCCCGGTTGCCTTTTTAAAAAGAGAACAGAGAAGAATTTCTCAGTTTCTTTTATGTTGGCGTAAAAGTGCTTCTGTTTTTCACTTCCCTTTGGAAAATAATTTCTATTAATAAACAATGGTTAAATACTGAATTTCTGGAGCATCGGTAGGTTAAACTTGTTAGTTAGAAAACCATATCAGTCTGATAGCACTTCATCAAATACTAAATTAGATGTCTATAGCATCTTTATCTTGGCTGTTATGGACAATCACCTTTTGATGATCAGGATTTGGCTTCTTTTGTCAGCCCAAAATTGAAGAACCTCTATTGGGAAAAAAGTCCCCATAGTTGCGTTCAATTAGTGGCATTACACCTTGTCATAATACCTGAGAATGTCAGGTCCTCAAGTGTTCTATGCCGTTAGGTTAAACATTAAAGGGTCTACAGTGCAATATAAATATCCACGTTTCCAATTGTTTTTTGAAAGGGACAAATACTTGTTGAGGACCTATAAAAACAGCTAGGACATATATTGTTCAAACTTTTTAACAGCTTTAAATAGTATGTATTGTGAAAATATTTATTAAAGGAATATCTACAGGGGAAAAAAATTAACTAAAGAGAATTACTACTTAAAAATACTTAACATAAGATAAGGAATTTAATAAGACATTGAGAAAGGGTTAGAGCTTGCGTAAACTAAAATGGGGAATGTGTCTAATATTTTAAAAAAATTAAATAACTATAAGAAATCAGTATTTTTATGATATCATTGTTAATTTGCTGGTGCTCATTAGGTTTGGACAGGGACTGTGTTACATACACTACCGGTCAAAAGTTTTAGACCACCTCAATATTTACATTTTTTTATTGAAATTCACGCAGTTTACTGTCTTGATGTACTCTGAAATTAAAGCATAGACCAAATGAACAATTGGAGACAATGAAGAAATCATGGAATCGTTTTGTTTGACGACATTTTATCAACATTTTTACTAAAAGTAGCCACCTTTTTCAGACATAACAGCCGAACACACTTCTGGCATTCTTTCTACAATGTAAATCAAATACTCTTTGCAAAGTTCTTCCCAACACTGTTGCAGAAGTCCCCACAAATGTGTGGCACATGTAGGTTGCTTTGCTCTCACCCTTCTGCCAAGTTCATTCCAAACCAGCTTGATGGGGTTTACGTCTAGAGACTATGCTGGCCATTCTATGATTTGAAGCCTACTGTCTTGTTCTGTTCTTCTGACATAACCTGGAGGTCATTATCTTGCTGTAGTATGAACCCCTGACCAACTAGGCATACACCAGAGGGTATCACACAGTGCTGCAAAATGCTGTGGTAGCCGTTTTGCTTCAGGGCCCCACTCTCTCTGTGCAAGTTGCCAACTCAGGATCCAGCAAAAGAACCCCAGACCACCATACTTCCTCCTCCGTGTTTGATAGTTGGTGTCACACCAAGGAATGATCCTTTCACCTACCCATACAAAAACTCTGCGTGATGAAGTGAAGATTTCACATTTTGATCCATCGGTCCATAAGACCTTCTTCCAGTCTTCATTAGGCCACTGGCGGTGCTTCATGGTCCAGGGTAACCTTTTTTTCTTATTTTGCCATCTTAGCAATGGCTTTCTTACTGCCACTTGACCTGTCAAACCTGCAGCTCAAAGTCATCTGGCTTTGGTTCTGCCAGACCTCTTCCTGTCAGAGCCTCCTTCAGTTTCCAAGTGCCTTTTGATGGTTTAGGCTTTCACACCTTTTCTTTATGCATTTTCTCCAAAATAAAGACTTACTCTTTTAAGGGTTAACCCATTACTTGTTCCCTGAAAAATGATTTTTTATGTATATATAACTTTGAAAGGTACCTTATTTTTTCAGTTTTTGGTAACAAACTTTTTTTCCTTTGTAAAAATAAGTTTGAAGTTATTCATTGGACTTGAACCATTTCAAGTTATTCATAAGACTTGAACTTAAATTTCAATAAAAAACAGGAAAATGGGAACGTTCTAAAACTTGACCGGTAGTGTACATCCAGCAACAATATATTCTTCACCCTCTCCTTAGATCCTAATATAATAAACTGTAATACACAAGGGAAATATATTGCCATTAAGCTCAAAAACTATTCTACACGTTGCAGTTGTCCCTGTCCATCTGGGCACGCTTCTGACTAGTTTTAGGTTTTATAGACTCTGGACACAGCCCACATGCATTTATTAATTATTACAACTTGTACTTTTAAAATGTTCACCCGGCACAGCCAGAAGAGGACTGGTCACCCGTCCGAGCCTGGTTCCTCTCTAGGTTTCTTCCTAAATTTTGACCCCTTTTAGGGAGTTTTTCCTAGCCACTGTGCTTCAACACTGTTGTTGCTTGCTTCTTGGGGTTTCAGGCTGGGTGTTTTGTAAAAGCACTTTGTGACAACCACTGATGTAAAAAGGGCTTTATAAATAAATTTGATTGATTGAGTGAATGTTGCCTAGCAAATATCATGGTGCACGGTGCTCGCTAGATTTTTACTTCAACCATACCATTGGCTACAGTGCAAGTCAATATATTTAAAATGTATATTGCCTCATACTGAAAAAACTATTCTATTCTACACGCCACAGTGAATATATCCTAGAAAATACTCAGGATAGTGTCAACAAACCAAAAAATATTAAGTTTTGTGACACTGTTCTACTAATACATCTGCGACTTCTTTTATTGAAATATTCCAAAATTCTGTTACCCGGAAGTGCTTTTTTATGTTGCTCACAAGACGAGTAGTGTCATGCGCAGTAGCGTCATGCTGGCAACATTAGAGATTCCGTAGCAACAATAAGACTTACGGTTTTCGGGTTTTGCCTTCAAAATAAAAGTCCGCGGTAAAACGCGATTTTAATAATATTAAATGTATCGATTTCAACACTTTGCTTAGTGTATATTGTAAAAATGTATTGTAGGAAATGTTCAGGAGAGTGGATAGAGTAATTATATGCAAAAAAAATCAAGGGGCACTGTGAATTTGCAATTGTTGCTGGCATTTTACATTCCATTGGCCACATTCCAAATTGCTGAATAGCCTTCAATCTAGATCCATTATTCCTTGTGTTAATGGAGGTGATAATCACTACTTTACTTGGTGATTACTTAACAATTCAGCCAACTATCTTAAGTAGTTGTCAATGACTTACATTAACCGGTCATTAGCCTGCTGTACCACCTTTAGAGATGTAGGTGAAGCCCAAAAGACTGTTTACTGTTTTATACTTTTTAGATAAACAAAATAATTTTTACAACAAAATCACGTCATAACCAATTTCCAACTATTACATACTAGAATACGTTCAACTTCATCAACTCTATAAGAAGGATATATTTTATTACAACTACATTCAAGCCATAGCTTAATTTGAGAAAAAAAGTATTTGTCCTTATATTGAAAGATACATATTTCAATTGAGATGTAGGAAGGCTTGTATTGTATTGTATATGCATATAATCAATCTATACAGTCTCCTGAACATTTCCTAAAATACATTCACTGCGGCGTATAGAATCATTTTTTCTGTATAGGGTAGTGTTTTGCATTGGGGGCTAAAGAGGGTGTGAAAAATATTCTGTTGCAAGATGTAGCACACCATTCCCCATGATTTGACAGGTTTGACTTACTCTACACACTCTCGTGAACATTTCCTACATCGCTTTCTCTGTGGAACATTCAATAGTTTTTGAGCTATGAGGCAATATGTATTCCATATTCAGTCATTCGCATTGTCTGAATTTTGACCTTGGGACGTGTTTTAATACCCACTTTTTATTCAAATTACTCTTAAATATGATAAAATATGAATTGTTGTCAATGTTTTGAGAGACACATTTTCTTAAACAATGAACAAATTCAATTTATACCAGTTTTTAAGTAAGCCGTTGGCCTCCCTTATTTAGAAATTTTCGTGACCCGGAAGTGTTTTTGTAATGTTGCTCACAAGAGGCTGATTGATCACAACGCTGATCTGATACAAGACGTTGTTAGATCGAGTTAGATGGCGCGGTTCTTCGAAAAGGTCAACAAACTTAAAATAGCAAGATTAATTGTTTAAAACGGCTCACCTTTTCGTGAGTGTGGCCGTTTTTGGTTATATGTTTTAAGACAGTATTTACTATTTGTAAACGTAAAAATTACACTCAATGTGCTACAGCTAATGTTAGCTCATCGTCGTCATAACCACTCATCGTCTGATGTTTACAGTTATGCGTTTACTGTTGCTACTTAGTTTGCATTCGCCTTTCCTCGTGTGATTGTAGTTGATTTTGTTCATTTTAGAAAGAACATGCTCTTGTCTACTCACTCTCAGTCGGTAGATGACAACTACATTCTTGTAGCCAGTCTGGATAATGTCAGGAATCTGTCAAACATCTTGAAAGCCATCACGTTTAAAGATCACGCCATCTTCAATGCCACACCAAATGGCTTGAAAGTCACAGTGGAGGACTCCAAATGTCTGCAAGCCAATGCGTTCATTCAGGTTAGTACAGGATCAAGGATACAAACACATTTACACTATCTGTTCTACCAGGTTGATGGTGTCATTCTATATCTAGGCAGAGATCTTTCAAGAGTTTACCATCAAAGAGGACTCGGTGGGTTTTCAGATTAACCTGACCGTTCTCCTGGACTGTCTTACCATCTTCGGCGGAAGCACGGTAGCAGGTAATGGGGGGGTTCTGTGTACATTCTGTACATTTCACATAGCATCTGAGAAGTAGTGCTGTTCAAGTGTCAGTTTTTTCTTTTGCAACAACAAATGCAGAGGGGGAGACCTGATCCTAGATTAACATTTGTACTATAAAAAGTTTTTTGAATAGAAGCTACTGAAATGAACTAACATGTCTGGTTTCTTAACTGTTTGAAGGAGTGACCACTGCCTTGAGAATGTGCTACAACGGCTATGGCTACCCGCTGACTCTGTTTTTAGAGGAGGGCGGAGTTGTCACGGTGTGTGAGATCGGCAATGCAACCCATTTGATGGTAGCCTCATTTTACAGATATTTAATCGTATTTCATTAGAATCAGGAGGATTTATGCTTCTTTTATCCCTTTTTCTAGGTGTGTAAGATCAACACCCAGGAGCCAGAGGAGCCTATTGACTTTGAGTTTTGTAGCACCAACGTAACCAATAAAGTAATCCTGCAGTCGGAGAGTCTGAAGGAAGCCTTTTCTGAGCTGGACATGACTAGCGAGGTGCTGCAGATCACCATGTCTCCAAGCCAGCCCTACTTCAGGTGTAGTAATTGTTTATATTTTGTGTTTGGCCCCCTGAGTAGCGAAGTGGTCATCACTAAGGCCTGGTTGGGGGCAGTGGGAAGGCTAGTGGAATATTCAATGTCCTTAAACTCTAGTGACTCCTTGTGGTAGGTTGTGCACCTGCAAGCTGACTAAGGTCAATAGGTTTTAAGGAGAGAAAAATGTTGTGATAAATCTCAAAATGGCTGTGGTGTTCAGCGAAACCACTTCTCCAAAAGTCTTAAACTTCTTGTTGAGTTAGAACTATATGTTGTACTGAAGGCCACTATGCTGGCTACAGTTTGTTATTTAGACTTACTGTGATTTCACTTAATTCTTTTCATATTTAGATTGTCTACATTTGGGAATTCTGGTAACGCCCATTATGACTATCCTAAGGACTCTGACATGATGGAGCTTTTCCAGTGTTCAAAGACACAGACAAATAGGTAACTTCATCTTTTATAAACAGTTGTATGTAAATTAATGTGCATGCCACTCAGTTATTCTGACTTTACCTACCATAAAATTCAAGTGTTATTTGTATGTTAACAAATCATGGGACGCATACAAAATGTTTTCATTTTTTACATAGCTGACAAGCTCTGAGGATACCTCAGATATTTAGTGATAAAAACAAATAGTGGTAAAAAATAGAGAATAAAACAACGCAAAACTTTAATTTCCACAGCAAAAGGTTGGGAAACATTTGCCCAAAATGATAATGGAGCACAAACTGTGATTACTTGCATTTACCCTCCATGACACCTGTGCAGATATTACAGCATGGTGATGCCGCTGGAGAAATAATGCGGTTTAAATAGGTTGTGGGCTAACTGGATGTTTACTTGGTCTGTCTCAGAAAGTCAGTATCAATATGGGATTATTTTGGCCACTAATAATGTTCCAGACAGACCACTCTGTCCAGTTTAGGTATGTCAGAACACTGTTAACACATGTTGGCAACTCATCTGCCTAGGGAAACTCAGGGGAGAAGCTCAACCGCATACCCCTCGCGTCTTGTACTCAAAACCTGTTGGAGGAGACTTCAAAGTGGAGGGACCTCTGGCTTTCTCATCCAGTGGGATATTAGGAGGCGGCAAGTGGAGCAGAAAGGGGACATAAGGAGTATGCAATTGAGATTCTCCCATAATGTCATTTCTTTGCTAGGTACAGGATGTCCCTTCTGAAGCCATCCACCAAGGCCCTAGCTCTGTCATGTAAGGTCTCGGTGAGGACAGACAGCAGAGGGTTCCTTTCTCTACAGTACCTGGTCAGGAACGATGACGGACAGATCTGCTTCGTAGAATATTACTGTTGTCCGGATGAGGAGGCTGAAGAAGAGTATTGAGAAAAGTAAAAAAATATATATAATGATTTTTGCTATTATACTAAAGAAATGCTTTCTTATTTAACTTGACCCTATTATATGGGTGGTTTCTCCTGACTTTATCATTTGTAAATAGTGTTTTTTTGTACACAATTATTTTAATTAAAGTGCTAACATTGAACTATTTCCCAGAATGTCTTTTCTGGTTTATGTTCAAATAACCCATACTGCACTGTGGTCTTCCACAATCCATGTAAGATCGGTTGGGCTTACTTTGGATGAATATATCTGATTTGTGTGAAGGTCTATGTACCTAAAGTGGAAAAGTGGGATAGCATGTGAATCAGATTTCTTTTCACCCTTATTTTACCATGTAAGTTGACTGAAAATACATTCTCATTTACAGCAATAACCTGTGAATTAGTTACAGGGGTTGGAGAGGGGATGAATGAGCCAACTGGAAGCCAAGGATGATTAGGTAGCCCTGTTGGTATGAGGGCCAGAATGGAAATGTGGCTATGACACTGGGGTTAACGCAGTGCTAGCTTTCTATGTTTTTATACTTTCATTCCTTGGTTTCATTATAAACGTCGTAAGCATTATTAATTACCTTGTAACTGATATATCCATGGCAAAGTTCAAAGCAGTAACTTGGTCCTGCATGTTCATGGTCTACAACCAGGGGCGCCGTATTGGGGGGGGTTAGGATGCTTCTAAGGGCCCGTGACTGACAGGGGCCCTAAACAAATATTAGAACATTATTTGGTGGGGCCCAATACAATATATTTTCAGTGGGCCCAAAATCTCTGGCAGCACCCCTGTCTACAACAATAGTATGACTTTACCTAACACAGGAAACAGCAGAAAACAAACCTAGCATTGTCATCTCAAGTCAGGACTACTGCAACTCACTTTTGGTAGGGCTCCCAGACAGCCGTGGCCCTGTGTTCAACCTTCCCAAGTTCTCCCATGTCACCCTGCTCCTCCACTCAACTGGCTTCTAGTCAAAGATAACATGCACTACAAGACTATGGTGCTGGCATACAGATGAGCAGGGAGCTTTTCCCTATCTTCAGGCAAGGCTCAAACTCTCCTACCTGAGCTCTTTGTTCTGATCTCTTGGCTGTCTCACTCCCACCCCTGCTTCATAAAGAAATATCTACTACTGATTTGTGTGGTGGTTCCACCAAGCTATACTAATATGTACTATATATAACAAACACTGAAGGCTAGCAAAAACTATTGTTTAAAAAAAGAAGTACCCTGATTGTGTCAAAGCCTTATTCTGTGCTTCATCATCTTGAAATTTGGTGGACCATATATATTTATCACCATCTGTCTGCTGATGACTGGGAAAAGTGAGCGAAAACAGTTTTGTTCTGACATGGTAATACAAGTGCTGAAATCAAATTGCTGCCTATTTAAAAAGCAGGTACAGCAAACTAGAAACATTTTAGTCATTTAGCAGATTATCCAAAGGGATTTAAAACAACAAGTTGTCACATTTTTCATGCTGGCCCCTGTGGTAAATTAAATTACAAGACCATGGCATTGTAAGCTCCATGCTCTACCAACTGATCTACAATGATTGTATTTTTGTCTAAATCAAAAACCACCAGTATGTGTAAATGCATGTATATTTGCCCCCACCACTCATTGCCGGCTGCACGTTTCATTCTGTACACTATTTCTCATGGTTCTTAATAACATGCAAGTAATCCAACAATATACCTTTTGGCCACGGCTTGAATGAAACTATCATATTGTATGCATTACTTAATTACATGGAGGCTTTCATCTTGAAACCTCTGAGCTACCTGCATCTGAATTGAGAATATGCTTGTTGTGAGTACCCAAGAAAAACTTGCATAATCAGATGTCATTATGGAAATTGAACCCGTATTAGACAGCTGGACTACAATAGGCCATCAATGGAGGGCCTCTTAATAACTGACTGCCATGTCCCTATTTCTGAACTACTTCACTTCGCCAGTGCTAATCAACATAAGGAGGTGATCCAGTTCCTGGTCGGGTCAAAGCCAATCACAACCTCCGATACTTTAGGTGGCGCCCGTTTGCATGTATGTCATGCTCCCACGTGAGTTTTCCCAGCTCTGTTCTGCGCGTCACAAACATCCAAAATGTCTGCGCTCAAGAGAAAACGTGGAGGAAAGGGTTCAGGTGGAAACACGAAAAAGGTAAAATTGTTGGAGAATGGAACTAAACCTGAAACTACGGAGATGGGGCAGAACAAGGAAATTACCGTCCCAGCACCTGTGTCAATGGTTAGTGCGTGTTAAATATGAAATAGACAATCACCATAAGCAAATTAGCTAACCACACTAACTTAAACGTATAGCCGCTAACCTTAGCGTATTAGCAAATGTTACTGCTTTTGCTGTTTTGTAGTTTGTTGACTTCAGCTATGTAATAATGTTTTTCTTCTAGGGAAAGTGGAAAAACAAAGAACGAGTTCTTGTGTTCTCTTCGAGAGGCATTAACTTCAGAACACGACACTTAATGCAGGACCTGAGGACGATGATGCCACACACTA
Organism: Esox masquinongy; assembly: GCA_016801175.1. NCBI lineage: Eukaryota > Metazoa > Chordata > Actinopteri > Esociformes > Esocidae > Esox > Esox masquinongy. The sequence continues at coordinate 43,701 of JACXGI010002727.1, read as the reverse complement.
AAGCAGGTTGGGTCTTATTAAAAAGGTTTCATTATTTCAGTGATTTGATGATATTGTAAAGTTTTGTGTTTACCTGGAAAAACTTGATCTTGTTGTTTACAGACACAAAAATGGACAGGAAGGACAAGCTGTTTGTTATAAACGAGGTGTGTGAAATCAAGAACTGCAACAAATGCATATTCTTTGAAGCAAAGAAGAAGCAAGACCTCTACATGTGGTGAGTGTCACGCTCACAGCAGTAAATAATGTATCTCAAACATACTTGTCTCTGATATCATGGCTGTTTTCATTGTCCTTGTAAAGACTTGCAACATGACTTGTTTATAAAAAAGAAGTACAATTCTCTCCTTTAGGGTTGCCAATGTCCCCCATGGACCCTCAGCAAAGTTCTTGGTTCAAAATAGTGAGTGTCATTGCCATGAGATGATACATTTAATTGGTATAATTATCATCAACAGTGACAACAAACTTATTGGTTGGAACGTAATTCCACAATAAACCTCTGAAATGAATGTAATTATTGTTTCTCATCTGTCTTGTAGTCCACACACTGGCCGAACTGAAAATGACTGGGAACTGCCTAAAAGGATCTAGACCTCTGCTGTCATTTGATCCTGTGAGTACTGGACCTTCAGTTGACATTAATGTTCTGTGCTTGCAGTAGATAAACACTTTATGTGGGCCTCACTATTAAGATGTTTGGGAGTACTATGTAATGAATCAGGTTTTTGTTAATTATTTTTGACAACAGCAATTTGATAAGGAACCACATTATGCGCTGCTGAAGGAGCTCTTTATCCAGGTTTGTTTCTTTGCCATTATTGCAAAATAATTCGGTTTAAACAAAAAAAATGATTTCATGATGAGTTCAGAAGTGACATGTGCATTGTTTTTGTAGATATTTTCGACTCCCCAGTACCACCCCAGAAGCCAACCCTTTGTTGACCATGTCTTCACATTTACCGTCACAGACAACAGGATATGGTTTAGAAATTATCAGGTGAGTTTCACTAATTTACCTTTTTCACTTGTATTATGTTTAATGGACTGATGTGATTGTCAGAAAGTAGCCTAGAGTAGTTGTTATTTGCAAACAATGTTTACTTATTCTTGGGGCCCCCAGATAATTGAGGAAGATGCATCAATGGTTGAAATTGGACCTCGCTTTGTCCTGAACCTCATCAAAATATTCCAGGGGAGCTTTGGTGGCCCTACGCTCTATGAGAATCCATTTTTCGAGTCTCCAAACATGGTAATATTTTTTTTGTGACAGTGGAATTCTGTTTATGGTACATGAACAGAAATATGACTGCACCATGCAAACATTTTATAAAAGATTCAAAGTTACAGTTCATAAGCAAATCTGTCCATTACAAAATAATTTTATCTATATATTATAATCTAATCTATATATTTTACATAAGAGAAATATTGTACATATGGAAAATGTCTGTTATCTTTTGTTTCAGCTTGTGAAACATGGGGCCAATACTTTACATGTTGCGTTCATGTTTTAGTTTGGTATATTATAGGGGGGACTGAGGGATAGTTTTTGTTTCATATCTCCCTCCCTACAACACAATTTATAATCCTATCTAGCCAAAGCAACAGTTGATTATTTATTCAATTGGCATTGTTAGCCTCTGCTGTACAGCACAGGCCCAACATTTATCTTCAATAGGCATAGTCCTAGTTCATTGTCTTAACCTACGTAGCACCGGCAAACTGACTCAGTATTTCCAGATTGTCTCATTGTTTTTTCGTATTCCCTCACTACAGCACAGACGGCTGATTCGCATGTCCACAGCCTCCAAATTGAAAGAGAAACAGATGATCAAGGATCTACAGAAGCTGAAGAAAACAGACAACAAGGAGGAGGTTAGCAGGGATGTGACAGATGATGTGTTTGCCACACCAGCCGACGAAAAGCTAGTCCATGTTGAACTTGAGGCTCCCGCCATAAAAGTAGTGAAGAAGAACAAACATAAGGTGTTCAAGCGACAGAGGAAGCAGAAGCGTTAGTGGAAACCTTCATGTTTGGTCTTCTGGAAAGAAGGCTTGTATGATGTGATTTCATTGGGTGTTTAATGATTAGTCTCAATTCCTTGTATCTTCCATCTTCTCTGTGTTTTGAGTGTGACATTGAAGAAAGACCTTTTGTAAAGAGCGATAACTACTGGGTGGCTTACAGACTTGAGCCAATCATCCGCGCCGCCCCTGAACGACTGTCTCTGAAAATGTATGTTTCACTTTTTATAGTTTTAGCTGCAAAAAATAGCTTTATACAACCTATATTATGTCTGCTCCTGTTTTTTTCACTTGTGAAATAAAAAATATTGATTTGCGTAGATTGCTTAAATTATTATTTATTCATGGTAAAGTTGATTCCTACATTTGTATTATAGAAGGTAGTGTATGGATAATTTATTGCATTTGTAGTGTTTCTCATTATAGAGGAATAATTGTAAAGTGCATGAAAAAGAAAATATTAAATAACTCAGATAAAATGAAAATATATATACATTAAACTATAATGATAATACAGTAATCTAAAGTTATAATACATATAATGTACAGTATAATTTGATTAAAGGGAAGGGTAGGCCAACCGATAGGTGTGTCTTAAGGTCTGCTTTAAAAGCTGTGACTGTCTGCAGCCCTGAGGCGGTCAGGAAGGAAGTTCCAGAGGTGAGGTCCAATGAATGACAAGGTGCGGTCTCGTTTTTTCAAGCAAGATTCTTGGTTGATTGAGCAGATTGGCGTTGCTAGACCGCAGAGGGTGTGGAGGTTCATGGGGGAGAGCAGGTCAGGGAAGCAGACAGGTCCCAAGCCATTTATAGCTTTATAGATTAAAAGGGAAATTTTAAAGTAAATTTTTTGAGGGACAGGAAGCCAATGAAGGTCAGCAAGGAGACTGGTGTGGGCAGATTTTTTTGATAGTCTAAGGATCCTTGCAGCACGGTTTTGGATGAGCTGTACTTTATGAATCGAATTTGCTGGCAGGCCCCCTAGTACTGCATTCCCATAATCAATTCTGGAGAAAAGAAATGAATGGATCATCTTTTCAGAGAAGGTCTTAGGTGGGAAAAGTTCCTAAGGTGAAAAAATTATGTTTTACAGACATGTCTAATGTGCGCCTTAAAAGAGAGAGTAGGGTCAAATTTCACACCCGGATTGGTAATGATTGAGGAGAGGGGAGTGATGTGGCCGTCAAAGGCAGGGCAGATGTAGGAGTTGGTGATTTGCTGTGGGGTGCCTATAAGCATTGCCTCTGTCTATACTGCTATTGAGTTGGAGGAAGTTGTTCTGCATCCAATGTTTTACCTCATCCATACAGTTGGACAGGTTTGACATGGAAGATGTTATGTCATGTTTGTTTTTAATATACACCTGCCATCTGCATAGCAGTGGAATTGCACACTGTGATGTCTGAATATCTGGACAAGTGTGAGCATGTATAGCAGGAAGAGAATAGGTCCTAGCACCGACCCTTTTGTCGGTGCAACCACTAGTTAATGTGAACTCCACCGATCTTGCCTCACCGAGAGAAACATACTGCTTGCGGTTAGAGAGGTAAGAGGTGAACCAATTTAAGGTAGTCTCAGAGATGGCAGTGTGCTCTCTTAGGTGCTGGAGTAGAATGGTGTGATCTACTGTATCAAAAGCAACGCTGAGGTCGAGAAGAATCAAAATGGAGGGGGTTCCTGTATCTGCAGCCATGAGCAGATCTTTAAAGAACCTTCACCAATGCAGTCTGAGTACTATGCATTGGCATGAAGCCAGACTGGGACACCTTATACAGCTGGTTAGCACTGAGGTGTGAGTGAAGTTCAGTTGCCACAATGTGGCTGAGCATTTTTTAAATAGTGATGTTGGAGTAGGGTCAAGTGGGCTGCTGGAAGATTTCTTTAATTTTAATTTTCTTTAATTTCTTTTCTTTAACGTTGTTGATTCTATTCTTGAAGAATTCAGCAAATGTATTCCACTGTTCGGTGGTTGCATTGGGGGATTGGAGGAGGCTGCCAAGCCCAAGACCCAGTGCTTTTTGCTGTAAAAACCATCCATGAAGGCAATGTTATTTGGGCAATAAATTTTGTATTAAAGTGCACAGTTTTATAAGAGAAGCGGACTCAACCACCGCTCCTTCTGTATCCAGCGAGGACCGTTGCAACTATTGGCTCATGCGAAAAGTACAACAGGCCACCGGACTCCACACCACCCGAATCAAATTAGCAAAAGTGAGTAGGTATAATTCTGTTACATTATTACAGTTGTTGTTGTTGTGTACAACTGAAATGTAGGCTGTGTTAATTTTTCAGAGTATACAGTAATGTGTTCATGTTATCCGGAGTGCAAACGCTCTTTTGATGTTTTTTCAATCCAATTCATTAATTTGTCACATATGCAATATTTTGTTATAGTATAGCTTTTACATTTGAAACTGTTCATCTTTGACAGAGAGACGCATAATGTGTTGTTCTATGTAAAACACTCCTTTGTTGCTTCAATCCAATTCATTCAGTACAAACACTATAGACTGTATTTGTGTATTTGATAATACAATTTGATGTACAGTAAAATAGTAGGCCCTACTTTGTGTGTAGGTGGTGGGTGTGTGCGCGGGGGGCTCCCTGACTGTCCCGTATTTCACCCTATTGAAACTGGTCACCCAAAACCCTAAAATGTAGGGAGACCGGGAAGAATTGAGACATTTTTACTTGAGGCAGCTTTAAAGTGAAGACATGACAGTAATGTCTCCAACTAAAGTATGTACATATATTTCATGATGTGGTGCATCCCTGGGAATAATCACTTTGGATATAAAATAAAGTTTTCAAAATATGACTCTTAAAAAAAAAGTGGTCTCTTGGCTCAACTTGCCCCCGATGAGAGGTAAGTTGAGCCTAGGGAGAGGATAAGTTGAGCCACATCAGGGTAAATTGTGACATTGATTATGTTGAAGTAAAACTGAACATTTTCCCCTCATATATGCAAATGCAGACAGATTATTGTCCCCATCATCCTCACTCATGTCATCTTCTGAACTGTCATAGTCAGTGGTGTCGTTAAGCGAAATGTTTATGTAACTTTCTTCTGAGCTACTATAGACAAGTGTTTTCTTCTTGGTTTTGATTTGTTTTGACCCTTTCTGGGATTTTTCTTCTCTTTTTCAGTCTTTTCTTTTTCAGTCCTTTCCCTTACGGAAAAAACACATGAATTTCACATGTGGAAAATTACATGATTTCACACGTGAAATTAAAACATGATTTTCCAATGTGTTTTTGGAACATTCCACATGTGGATTTGACACGTGGTAAATACACATGTGGTAAGTACACGTGTTAAGTACATGTGAAAAATCACATGTGGAGATTTTAGAACATACCACATGTGGTATTTCACATTTGTAATTTAACATGATCTCCCATGTGGATAGAGTTTCATTTTCACATGTAGGTGTTTCACATTCACATGTTGAGTTTTTGGAACAATTAACATTTCAAATCCACATTCCACACTTCATTAATAAAAACAACAGTCCAATTACTTTCAGCTACGTTTATTAGAATCTTGTAATGTTATTGCAAATGTGTATGATATTGTTGTAAATGTGCATGTGTAAAGTATATGTGAGGCAATGTAGTGATAGGGATCCATTAGTTTATCTGGTAGTGCTGGTTCTTGTCGCTGTTTTGAAACAAAATAAAACTAATATATTAATTAGTTTTAATCTCAATTCAACTATATTATATTACTGTTACATTTTCAATCCAAAACATTAATAATTTTACCTAGAATCCTAGCTCTTCTCATTGGTATGCCGGACATCCCTCAGCTTTTGTGCCATACAGGCTTTTATCTCTGGATCTCCAATGTGGGGAAACTCATTTTGGACATGTTCTGAAAAATAAAAATGTATGTTCTCAATTAAAGATTTTACTTTGGCACTGAAGCAGTGGATTGTATAGTAATCAATGCTTGTGTACTGGGTGACAAATAACACACTGTGTCACAAAGCATATTCACAGTAGATGTAAACGCTATAATCGTTACGACTCCTTAAAATGTGACACTCCAATTCAGCATTTTTAAAAACTCTACTCACTAAATTTGACTTGCTTCCTGTATTGAGAGAAAATTAAGTATTGATCCCTGTGGGCCATTCTCATTCCAGACCTTTAGGTGGCAGTAATGTGTATCACTTTGTTTTTTATCATCATTTACAAGCCAACAGCAAACCTACAGCGCAAATAAAAAACTTGTGTGGGACTTTAAAGAGAGAGATTTTGATAACCAGGCGGTGCAATCTGGCCTGTGTGAATCAGAACTGGTTTCCAGATGGAAAGCATCGGAAATGGAAAGGTACCTTTGTCCCACAACAAAGTAGCAAGATATAATCTGACCTTTAGTTGTGGAACATTCTACAGTGCTCTCCACTAATATTGGCAACCTTGGTACATATGAGTAAATCGGGCTGTGAAAAAAATATCTTTGTTTATTCTCTTGATCTATCATTCAAAATATGAAATAGAATTGAACTGTTCATCAATGTACAACCCTGTTTCCAAGTTGGGACGCTGCGTAAAATACCAAAGAAAAACAGAAAGCAATCATGTGCAAATCATTTATCCCTGTGTTTAATTGAAAATAGTACAAAGACACCATATCAAATGTTGAAAATTTTAAGTTTCTTTTATGAAAATATATGAAAAATATGTGCCCACTGAGTTTGATGCCAGCAACACGTTTCAAAAAAGCTGGGACGGGGGCAACAAAAGACTGGAAACGTTGTGTAATGCTAAAAAAAACCTGGTGGAACATCTCACCAATAATTAGGTTCACAATTCTGTAAATTTTTTGTAGTGGGAATCACTACATGGGCTCAGGAACACTTCCAAAATATATTGTCTGTGAACACAGTATATCGCAGCATCCACAAATGCAAGTTAAAACTCTACCATGCAGAGAAGAAACCATTTATAAACAAGATCCAGAACCGCCGCCGCCTTCTCTGGGTCCGAACTTATTTAAGATGGACTGAGGCAAGAGGAAAACTCTCCTGTGGTCTGAGGAATCAAAATTTGAAATTATTTTTGGGAATCATAGACACCTTGTCTTCCGGACTAAAGAGAGAGACCATCCAGCAGCACACAGTGCAAAAGCCAGCATCTGTGATGGTATGGGGACGTATTAGTGCACATTGCATGGGTGACTTGCACATCTGTGAAGGCACCATTAACGCTAAACAATATATACAGGTTTTGGAGCAACATATGCTGCCATCCAGATGATGTCTTTTTCAGGGAAGGCCTTGCTTATTTCAAAAAGACAATGCCAAACCACATTGTGCATGTATTACATCAGCATGGGTCTGTACTAAAAGAGCCTGGGTGCTAAACTGGCCTGCCTGCAGTACAGACCTGTCACCCAATGAAAACATTTGACACATTATGAAACTAAAATTACGACAAAGGAGACCCCAAACTGTTGAGCAACTGAAATCCTATATCAAGCAAGAATGAGAATACATTTCACATTCAAAACTACAGCATTTGTTCTCCTCAGTTCCCAAACGCTTACAAAGTATTGATAAAAGAACAGGTGTTGCAACACAGTGGTAAACATGCCCATGTCCCAATTTTTTTAAAACAAATTGCTGGCATCAAATTCAAAACGGGCATATTTTTTCCAAAAACAATAACATTTCTCAGTTTTAACATTTTATTTGTTGTCTTTGTAGAATTTTCAATTAAATATAGCGATAAATTATTTGCACATCATTGCATTCTGATTTTCTTTGCATTTTACGCAGCGTTACAACTTTTTGGAAACAGGGTTGTAAAACAATTGAAAGAAAAAAATTATTATTACCATAAAACAGACAAAAGTCTCAAATATATGTAAAGGAAATAACTTTTCTCCAAATGTATTTTCTATTTCTATATTATTTTTCCTCTGGTAAAAAGAAAAGCCACATGGATCGAGAGCCATGCATTTGTTTCCCGATTATTCAAATAATCAAAGGTTTCATGTGTAGAATAATCAATTATGAAAATAATTGATAACTGCAGCTGTATTTAAGATACTTGCTTACCAATAAGAACAGTCACTTTCTCTGGATTCAGTGATCGCCTAGTCTCTCCCATGATGCCCTTCTTTCCTATGACAGATGAAGTTGCAAGCCCTTCCTTAGTAAACATGGATGCCAGGAAGGTCCTGGTGAGCTTTTTATAAACTTTACAGCGCCTGCTTATCTTCTGGGCTGTAGGAGTCAAATACTTATCAATATCCTGCAAAGTTAGAGGATAAGATGTCAATGCATTCGTTAAATGTCTATCAGTTCACATTATTACGACAGTTGGTTTATACACAACAGTTGGTTTGGAATTGCCAGTTAGTTACAGGACTGAAGTTATCCATGCTTGATGTGATATCACAGAATAAATTAGGGTTTGGATGTTTTAATTCCCTATAGTAATAATATACTGCTCCAAAAAAGGGAACACTTAAATCACACATCGGGTCTTGATGAATGAAATATATTAGGATCAAAATCTTTACTGTATATTGTGTAAATTGTTGAGAACAAAATAATGTAACAACGGTCAATGGAAACCAAAATCAACCAATTGAGGGCTGGATTCAAACTCACACCGAAAATCAAAGTAAACAATTGAAATCACAGGCTGTTTCAACTTATTTGAATTTCATCACAGCAACTCATAATGTGACTCAGTAGTGTGTATGTCCCCCACGTGCCTGTATGCACTCCTGACAACGTCTGGGCATGCTCCTGATGAGAATGCTGCTATCCCTGCATTTCAGTTGCACATGCTACCTTGCACCTTCAATTTGCCTCGACTGCTCATTTGTATTTGCATTTGCCTCATTGCACAACTATTCATCCCACTTGTAATATACATTAGACTTAATACTAAATAAATTTAAAAAATCCCGGAACCTAACAGCAGTCAGAGTACCGTTGGCTAGCACGTGGAGGTCTGTGTGACCCTCCAAGGATATGCCTCCCCAGACCATCACTGATCCACCCCCAAACTGGTCATGCTGGATGATGTTGCAGGCAGCATAACGTTCACCACAGCGTCCCCAGACTCTTTCACGTCGGTCACATGTGCTCAGTGTGAACCTGCTCTCATCTGTGAAGAGAACAGGGCGCCAATGGCAGACCTGCCAATTCTGGTGTTCTCTGATGAATGCCAATCAAGCTGCACTGTGCTGGGCTGTGAGCACAGGTCCCACTAGAGGACGTTGTGCCCTCATGCCACCTTAATTGAGTCTGTTTCTGATCCACACCAGTAGCCCGCTGGAGGTCATTCTATAGGGCAGTGCTCCTCCTGTTCTTCCTTGCACAAAGGAGCCTCATACTACCAGTAATGACAAGGACACTAGCAAAATGCAAAACTAGAGAAGAATCAGTCAGGAAGGATAAGGAGAGAGCAAATGTCTGTGGCCACCACCTGCAAAACCATTCACTTTTTTTATGTCTTGCTGTAGCTTCTCCAGTGCACCTGTTGTCACTTTCATTTGCACCAAAACAGGTGACACTGATTCACAATCGCTTATGCTTCCTAACTGGACAGATTGATATCCCTGAAGTTTAACTGACTTGGTGTTACACTGTGATGATTACGTCTTCCCTTCATTTTTTTGAGCAGTGTAAATGAGGGTGGTTGTTAAACAATGTTATTAGATTACAATGTTAAACAACCACCTTTGCCCCTCTATTTTCCTCATCACAGGGGAACAATAAGTATTGATCGGGTATTTTTTCTTTAACACTGTACTAGAACGTCAACTTCACCATGGTTGGAACTCAAAAATATGCAATATTATATAAACCGTACCTCATTTTTTCCTTGGGTGTATCCTGCACTCTGGGAGGAGTCTGTGGAGCTTTTAAAGCATTATGCAAGATGGGAAGCTTAGGAGCTGCTTTAAGGGTGTCCTGGATTGTTCTTTTGATCATCTCCAGAATTCTTATATATACAAAAGATAGAGGTGTTGGCATAAGCTTTTTCATAGGAAAAATATATGGATACTCTTAAAATGTTGTCACGACTCCCTCCCCTGGGGCTCCCCCTGCTGGTGCACCTGGGCGTCACCGGCCTTCTGAAGCTACCGCCCCCCTCTGCAATCACCAGGCGCACCTGTTCATTGTTGTGTGTGATTAGGTTAGGTATATGTATGTCTGTTGGTTAGGAGGGAGTTGTGGGTTATTTTTTGTTGGCACCGTTCTGTTTGTTATATATGTTCTTATTTACTGGGTATCCTGTTATTGCCCAGCATTTACCATGCCTGCCTTTTTTGGGCACCCTCCTACGCTTGCTTAGCCATGAATAAACGGTCGCAAGCTACCTCCCTGCGTGTGACCCCTACTTCCAGCGACAGAACATCACAGAATAACCCAACTGCTACATGGAGTCAGCAGGCCGACCCGAACTCACGGGGATCATCAACCGCGTTAAGGAACACGGGGAGATATTGGAGAGACTCGGCACCGCTATGGACCAGGTCCTGCGTGCCGTCAGCCGCCTCAACCAGGCCCTGCACAGCCCGGAACCAGCCTCCAGCGCTTCCGCTGCGCCCTTGCTGCCAGCCCTGGCCCCCCGAGATCCTACTGGAGCCATTCGCCTCTCGCTGCTACAGGCTTACGACGGGGCCGCTTCCCGCTGCCAGGGGTTCCTCCTTCAACTGGGCCTATAATTCTCCACCACGGCTCCTACGGCCACGGGGCACGAGAGGGTATCGGCCCTCATCACCTGCCTCTCCGGCCCGAGCACTGGAGTGAGCGAACTCGGTGTGGAAGAACGACGGCCCCATCGTTGAGGACTACGAGGCGTTCACCCCATTCGCCTGTTTTCTTCAGTGTTCGTGTTGTCTGTGCATAACCCTTCTGTGTCTTAGCCACGTAGGTCCATCGAGGGGTGGTCGCATGAGTGTCTGGGAAGATGTGTTCCAGTTTCGCTGAGTGCCACCACGGTGGAAAGTCCTGACAGTGCCTCCGACGTTCCCATTCCAAGTGAATATTCCGACCTATCGCAGGCCTTCTCTAAGGCAAAGGCCACCAAATGACCACCCCATCGGCCCTGGGATTGTGCCATTGACCTCCTACTGGGAACTGTACTGCCCAAGGGTCGGGTGTACCCCCTGTCTCATGCGGAGAACGATGCTATGGAAACATATGTCTCGGAATCCCTGCGGCAGGGGTACATCCATCCCTCCACTTCACCTGCATCCTCGAGTTTCTTTTTTGTAAAGAAGGACGGAGGCCTGCGTCCATGCATAGATTACCATGTACTCAATCAAATCACCGTACGGTACACTCACCCACTCCCTCTCATTTCCTCTGTGGTGGAATCTATGCATGGCGCGTGCTTCTTTACAAAATTGGATCTCCGGAGTGCCTACAGTCTTGTGCGTATCCGAGAGGGGGACAAGCATAAGACGGCGTTTAGCACTACGACTGGCCATTAAGAATACCTGGTCATGCCATACAGTCTTATGAATGCTCCATCAGTGTTTCAGGCATTCATTAACAAGATCTTTAGGGACATGTGGGGTCGCGGGGTCCTGGCATACTTCGACGACATCTTGGTGTACGCAACCTCTCGCGAGCAACATGTCACTCTGGTCCGTCGGGTGCTTGAAAGCTGCTGAAGCATGACTTGTATGTCAAGGCTGAGAAGTGCCTTTTCTTCCAGCAATCCGTCTCCTTTCTGGGATACCGCATCTCTGTGACAGGGGTGGAGATGGAGACGGGCCGCATTGAAGCCGTGCGTAATTGGCCGACTCCAACCACGGTAAAAGCGGTACAGCATTTCCTTGGTTTCGCTAATTATTACCGGAGGTTCATTTGTGGTTTTGGTAAGGTCGCAGCCCGATCACCTCCCTGCTAAAAAGGGGGCCAGCCAGGCTACGTTGGACCCCTGAGTCGGACAGGGCTTTCACCTCGTTGACGGTCCTGTTCTCCTCTGCGCCTGTGCTGGCTCAGCCTGACCCGTCGTTACCGTTCATGGTAGAGGCGGACGCGTCTGAGACTGGGGTGGGGGCGATGCTGTCACAATGATCTGGCACGCCTCCCAAGCTCCGCCCCTGCGCTTTCTTCTTGTTGTGTGTGATTAGGTTAGGTATATGTATGTCTGTTGGTTAGGAGGGTGTTGTGAGTTATTGTTTGTTGGCACCGTTCTGTTTGTTATATATGTTCTTATTTACTGGGTATCCTGTTATTGCCCAGCATTTACCGTGCCTGCCTGTTTTGGGCACCCTCCTAAGCTTGCGACCAAATAAACGGTCGCAAGCTACCTCCCTGCGTGTGACTCCTACTTCCAGCGACAGAATGTGACAAATGTCCACCTTAAGCTTCTCATCTAAGCCATGTAAACAGATGCTGATTAATCCAATCGGTTAAAAAATTGTACAGAGTTTGAGATTTTATTTTGAAGATACTTAGTATTTTTAGCCATCTTAATAAAAGTGGGCTAGACATAGCATCCTTCCAGCTTCCACTAATGTTGTTAACAATACAAAAAGAAAACTTCAAATTGAAATATCAATTTGAAATACTGCAGGTATTTTAAAAGTTGTGATTAGTCAACAGTGATACATGGCATGTGGATGGATCAAAAAGCATGAAGTTGAAAGTTCAAAGATCTTTTCATACTACATACAACAGCCAAGGACTTTGCTGCCATAGGTAATTTTTTGTGGTAGCTAACCAAATCTGTCTTGGTATGTTTGAATGGACAAATCATCACGTAGATATTTAGCGGAATTGTCTAGGTAACATCTAATAACCTTACAGTGTTAGCTGTACTGTACCTTTCTAAACCATTAACATTAATTTAATCATTACCTAGCTAATTTGGTCATTTAATTACCACTTGTTTACTAGCTAGAATTAAAATGCTAGTTTGGATGTACAGACAGCAGATAAAACATTGATAGCACTTGTAGTTGAAATTTTTCCTCTTGAATATTTTTTAGATGACAGTCATGGCGACAAAAGGTACATTTTAAAAGGATAATACATTAACAACAGCTAACTTTAGCTGGCTTGCTACATGAAAGCTAAGTCAATTGACTGTGCAAACACAAACACAATTTGAATGTTGACATTTGAACCTCCGTTTAGACCTTTCATTTTCTCATTCCTGCAGTCAAACGATGGCCCACCTACCCAGTGCTACCCATGATAAGTTCTATGACTCCAAGAATAAACTGGGGGTAAGAAAAAGTGACTTGGCTGTGCAGACCTTATTTCAATGTTGTCAATGGCATATCACCCTAGCAAAGGCGATTATAAAATGTCTCTAACAAGATATTCAGTGGTTATCAAGTCTACATAGCTTTTACAGATTGCAGATAAGATGAAGCCAACAGTGTTGTGAAGTAGGGTCTGCAATCAATAAATTAATCAAATTTATTTATAAAGCCCTTTTTACATCAGCAGTTGTCACAAAGTGCTTTTACAAAACACCCGGCCTTAAACCCCAAGGAGCAAACAACAGTAGTGTTGAATTACAGTGGCTAGGAAAAACTCTCTAAGAGGCCAAAATTTAGGAAGAAACCTAGAGAGGACCCAGGCTCAGAGGGGTGGCCAGTCCTCTTCTGGCTGTGCCGGGTGAACATATTAAGAGTACAAATTGTAATAATTAATAAATGCATGTGGGCTGAGTCCAGAGTTTATTTAAACTTAGTCCAGGTCGGAAGCATGACCAGATGGACAGGGACAGGGACAACACGGGGGAGGGGGGAGGTGTCAGCACAGTGGCAGCTGAAATCGTCAGGTATCATCTTGATATGCAACACAACCAGGAGGACTTCGGACAGGGACAGCAATGGGTCTTTCAAGCCTGGTACTCCTCAGGTGTGGGCCAAGACCTCATGTCCTCCTAGGTTAAAACGGCAGGAGACAGGGAAAATTGCAAGACAGCATAGGAGACAGGGAAAATGCATTCCTTAGATCTACAGGGATTTATAGTGGAGAAGGAGAACTGACCCTACTTCCCCAGCACAATAGTATAGCAGCGTAAGACCTTGGGGCTGAGACGGGGGGGGGGGGGGGTCCAGTGACACTGTGGCCATATCCGGGGGAGGCCCCGGACAGGGCCCAACAGGCAGGAAATCAATCCACCCACATTGCCAAGCATTTCAATCTGGTTATTCTACCTGAAGATTCGCTTTTGCCCACCACAAAGTATCTGTTTAAAAAGGTTTTTAAAATTGGTAAATATGATGTCCATGTTTATTGTCCCAAATGTCTTTGTTCATTAGATAATAATACTTGCACCAACTGTGGTCGAGAATTCTTAACAAAGTCTCTTCTTAAGAATGGAAATTATTTTTTTACTTTGCCATTAGAAGCTCAATTGAAACATTTACTGCAAACTTTGAATTTAGGAGAACAACTTAATTATCGAAAGACCAGGTCTACTTGTTCAGATACAATTTCAGACATAATGGATGGCAAACTTTACAATCAATGGAATTAAATCTTTGTCATCAAATGGATTACAGTGGTCTTTGAAGGGCACAAGACTAATTTGTTCTTATGTGTATGCGATCATTTGTTGTTGTGATAGTGTTGCCAGACCAATGTTCCAAAATCTTAAACAATTTAATGGCAAATTTGGATGTAATTGGTGTCTCCACCCTGGTCGTAGGGTAGAAAAGGGAAAAGGGCATGTACAAGTTTATCCATATGAAGAAGCAATATCTACAGAGCGATGCCGCACAGATATGATTGAATATGCAAGGAATGTTACAACCAGAGCTTGTATATTTGGTGTCAAAGACCAAGTCCTCTCATGTTAATACCATATTTTAATGTTGTTATTGGTTTTATAGTTGATTCTATGCACTGCATAGATTTAGGAGTAGTTAGGCAGCTGTCACATCTGTGGTTTGATAGTGCAAACCATGCAGAGCCTTGGTACATAGGCACAAAAGTAGAGGAGATAGACCAACGATTAAAACTAATGCGTCCCCCATCTAATATTACAAGGATTCCTAGGTCTCTTTCAACCAGAGCATACTGGAAAGCATCTGAATGGAGAGCTTTTATTTTATTTTATGCACCAATTGTCTTAAAGTCTATTCTTCCTAGCAAGTATCTTGTACACTTGCTGTTGTTATGCCAAGCTGTGTATGTGTTACAGACATCTTCAATTATGCAACTAGAAATATTCTATGCATCTCAACTGCTAGACCTGTTTGTAAAGGACTTTGAGATCTTGTATGGTGTAAGTCACATGTCATACAATGTGCATATGTTACTTCATCTAAGTGATTGCATTCGAAACTGGGGACCCTTGCGATGTTACAGTGCTTACAGCTTTGAAGGTTGCAATGGTCGGTTCTTAAAACTATTCAATGGCACACAGGCGGCACCTCTACAAATTGTGTCATCATTTCTTTTGCTCCAACAAGTTGAGCATCTGGGCAAAAGTAAGATTTAAATGCACCAGACTGTGTTAAACAACTGTTTTATTTTATGATGGATGGCCAGTCTACGAAGAATGCAAAAAAGTTGGATAACTCTGTTCTGTTTGGTAGTGGTTTAAAGCACTTGATCTATATGAAAAATATGCAGTGGAGAGACAACTAGGACTCCCCGTTGAAGAGCAAGCTATGTTTTATCACAAAGCAATGTTTTTTTCGCAGAAATTCCACAGTCTTGGATATAGACGACAACAATTGAGAGAAGACACTAGTAAGGATTGCGGGTGACAATGTTGGTCAAATAGTCTCATTTGTAAATGTGTGTTCTTTGTATGGTAATGAACATGCACTGAGTCTCATTAGAGTATGCACGCAAAAACCAAAAATGTTCTTTCCTGTGCTCCATGGTGAAACAAGATGTGCAATTAAACATATTATGTTAGTGACTTCTGAGTTCAGCAATCTAAAATGACTCAGAAGTCACTTTTGGAATTGTCAGATAAGTTTGTTGTATACAACAAAGGACATGAGCATGTTATTTGCTTGCTTGCAACTTTGAAAGAGACTAGATTATACAAATTTACATTGATTTTAGTAGTTGAGCTGAATCATCGTATGTATTTGGTGTGTAAATATTAGGATTGAGCTTTAAAACTTGTAAAATGAATCCAAGTATATTCTGGGATTTTTGTACTGATACCTCCACCTCAGAATGAACAGATATTTGAATGGTGACAGTTTTGTTACTTGATGTGAGTGACCTTCACATAAATAAAAGCTACATTCACTACAAGTCATGTTTAAGCATGTTGTCTGTAGTTTTATTGATTGGTTTTGCACATGTTCGCATGTTGGTACAACATGTTGAAGATCTGTTTCACATGTTGCTGCGTATAATTCTACTACAACGGTTTCACTTGTGCTTAGATGTTGTGACATATGCGCACATGGTGTCACATGTGGACATTCTGGGATATCACATGTTAACACTGCCGTTTTTCATGTGATCACGTGATCAAACAAGATCACATTGGATTCATATGTGTTTACATGTGCCCACATGTGAAATTCATGTGTTTTTTCCGTAAGGGTTTATTTTCTCTGTCATTGTGTGTGCTCTAGCTTTTCTGGTGTGTTGGTCAAGATTTTTGTTTTTACTTTCTTACTTTTCATTATACGTTTAGTTGCTGTGGCTTAGGGAAGAGAAGTATGTTTCCTGGGGACACATAACCCAAATGGGCAGGAGAACCAGTAGCATCACTTACGGATGAGTGTTCAGGATTCAGGATTCTGTTTAATGGTTCAGGCAGAGTAGCAGGTGGCTCCTCTGGGTCTGGAACTGCTGATGAGCAATCAGGACTCATGGCATGGGTTGATGGTACAGGGAGGTCACTGGCTCAACTTACCCCAACCCTTTTGGCTCAAATTACCCCATCCCAACCATTTTAACAAACTTATATCATCCAGCAGTTTAGAGCTAAAGTCATGCTAACAGTATAGTCTTATGTTGTAACTTCCTAAAGCACTAACAAATGTGGGAGATTTTTTCAAACTTATCTGTAATTCTTCAGACACAAGAATATTGACTCCTTGAACATGAAAAAATCACTTGGAATGGCAAAAAAATAGTTGTTGAACCAAAATGTGCTTAGCACCCATTCCATGTGCCTCTCTCCATCACAGGGTGAATAAAGTGGATGGCTTCCAAAATCATTGGTTACATGACCAATTTTGTCTATGCTGGCCTAGAAACAAGTGGTGGCTCAACTTCCCCACAGGCTCAAATCACCCCTTTCTCCCCTATTATATTTATTACCAAGACATTACACTGTCCGTTTTCAGTAGCTGGATTTGTATAAATAAAGTGGACATAACTAACAATAGAGTGATATGCCACCTAGAGCTGTCACGATGACATTTTAGTTGCCGCTTAATTGTCGTACATATAATTGCGATTAAGGATTTAATTGTTTATATTGTAGGCCTAAATTGTATGCCACAGTTATAGTGTGAGCCAAATAATATTGTAGACTTAAAAGTAGCCTAGACGTGATGGATGGTTCTTCAGATTTGTGGTGTTTACGCTTTTGAGCGCAACCTTTCTGGTGCAAATCCGAGGAGGGTATATCTGCAGACCGCAAGTCGGGGGCATAACTTAATATGGGGGTTCCTTAATATTAAGTTACGCCCATTGACGGTTTCCATTGGTGTGGTGTTTTTGATTTAGTGCATGCGTTTATGAAGGAAGAATTACAGGGTCAATGACGAAAATTTCGGTAAGTGCTTCCATGTGACAAACTCTAGCTATATATTTAGGGATAGTTAACGTGTTCACTAAGATCGCTTATCTACTAAACTCTTTGAATCTGAGATTCGAATAGCTTGTCAGTGACAGAACACAGAAAACACGACAACCCTTATAGCTACGTTTAAAGATAGCTAGCTACGCGACGAGGTAGGCTACTTGTCAACTAGCTCTAATCAATTAGGGTACGTTATAACTAGCTCAAGCAGGCAAGATCCATTTATTTTTTAGCTTCATATACACTATGTTGTCATTATTTAGAAATGTAAACCAAATAATAATTTGTCATGGCCATCTATGCAGTGGAGTAAAAAGAAGTATTTGGCTGTGTTCACCAGTTTTGGGAAGTTGCTGAGGATGAGCCAAATTACCTAAACAGAGTTCATAACTAACCAATGACCTTAATTGATAATTTACACTCTTCCCTTTTATTTTATTGATCACTGGTTTGCTTTGAACTCCCTTTACCTGGTTACTTAGATCTTAATTAGATACTTCCCTAAAGTGGTGAACACAGCTGAACACAGTTCAGTACTTTTACTTTTTACTTTGTACACCTCTACTTCTATGTGATTGTTGTGATCTTTCATTTCATTTGCTAAGATGCGTTGTTGACCTGGGTGATGCTGTTGCCTGGGTAAATACCAACACGGGCCTCTTCTGAGATCGGGTACAAGTCCTTACCCCTGAATGATGAGGAAATACAGGGTGCTGTGCAGATGCTCAGAGAGGCCTCAACTCTAGAGGAAGAACAATAAGCTCTCTCCCCATGTTTTTGTTTAATAATTTTGAAGACACTGAAACATTCATGGATGAAATAGACAAAAGAGGACTTTGTGATCATTTTGAGCTTCTCTGTTAATTATTTTTGTTGATGAGGATACCTATTAGTTGTATTTAAACCATCAGCTAATGCTGGTCTCCACACAACAAAAATTACAAGATCCAGAAAACACAATATAGTTTGACGAGACAAAGAGACAAGAAACATCAGTTGTTTAGCAAGAGTAAACTGTACAGTGTTTTGGAAGTGTTCACCTTGCCATACAACATAAGATGAAACCAAAGCCTACAGAATCTGGGCAAAGCTGAATACACAGTACATAAAGAAACAGTTTAGTTTTGTCAGTGTTGGAATGTAATGTTTTGAATATTTGATTGGGTGATTAAATGTTTAATTGTCTAACTGGCATATCATTTAATTTTGTATTTTTAGGTTATGCCATTAACTTTAAGATTTTGGGCTACATTAATTGACTTTCAGTAATGTCTGTTGTGCTCTTTTGGACCTGTTCTACTCGTATTTTATGCTATTGAATCAACTTTTAGGATAAGGGTAAAATTAGACCTCAGATAATCAATTCCATGACATGTAACACTTCTATTCCTCCCAACAATGTTAAGTCCATAACCACGTCATTACTCTAGATTTAAAAATGTGCTTGTTCCAGGCACCCCCAGAAAAATTAATATTTCTGTAAACAGATGTTGACCTGACCTCTACATGATGCAAATTGAAACTTGCCACCTTTCTGCAACAGGCTATAGAAAATTCAGTTCTTCCCGTTACCAGTTTCAACTTTCTAGAACATTGTTGTTAAATTGAACAGTGCAAGTCGAAGGAAGGAGAAACCATTACAATGATTTGTATGAAAACTAGTCAGATCTACACAGCAGAACCCACAGGTCTCAGCAAAGGACCTTCCGAACAGTTTAGCTGACACTGAAGTTGTTGCTCCCAGGTCCACCGCACAATGTACCTTACACAGCATGTTCACATTTGTGTAATATGTTGAATCTATGGAAAATGCATAAATGGTAATCCTGTCTAAACTTGTGCAAAAGGGAGGCCTGATATAAGGCCTATCATATATAACCAAGCAATGGCTACTCAAAGAAAAACTGACCATGGCAGGCATAGTGAGTATGACTATGCATGTGTATGTATGAATATGTTTGTATTATAACTGCACTCAGCAGCTTTCTAAACCATCAGTGTCTCATTCTTGACTGTAACCAAAACCTTTAAAACTATTTTTTGAGTCTTCAAATTAATATATTTCAGTTGTATGTTATCAAACAATTTTAATCCTGAAACAAAATACAATTAAATGGTATTGGATCTAGTGTTATATCTTGACAAAAGATATTGAATGAAATCACATGGACTCTGAGATAAAGTTGTAACATTAGTTAACTCTTCTTCCTCCATTAGTACACTCCACGTAATGACGTCATACCCATTCATGACACCTAGTGTCGAACCATGTGTCAAACCAGGATGTCCCCAAACTGACCAATGGCGAACATCAGTGGGTGTAACTTAATATTCAGGAACCTCCATTTAAACTGACCAATAGCAAACATCAGTGGGCGTAACTTAATATTCATAGGGCGTAACTTAATATTCAGGAACCCCCATATTAAGTAACACCCTCGACTTGCGGTCTGCAGATATACCTTATTGGGGAACTACCCCTAAATCAATGTTGTTGACGACTGCTCTTCACAAAACAAAGCAATGACAATTACATTTTCCTGCACATTGTGACATTTCATCTCTCGCTTTTCTGCAAATATTAGGCTATAGCCTACTTATTTGAAATAGCCTTCCTCACATAGCAAAATGTGTTTCAACACTCAGTTAATTAAAAATGTACAAGGACGATTCATTTTCAAACGTCAATATGAAATAGGACAACAGATATTTCTATCCATGCATTTTAATGCGCATTTTCTAATTAGGAAATATGACAAAAAAGTTGACTTACAATATTAGTAAAAATATTTTACACATGCTTGTGTGTTTTTTTTCTTTGAGTTGATGCCACAAATCTATTAAATAATAATGTTGCAAAATTACATAACAGGGCATTGGTGCAAAACAATTCTAAAGTAGGTTTTAACATACTGGAACTAAGAAGCAAATAAGTTTCAATAAATGATCTGCGCCTATTAACTTCCTGCAGAGCTGTCAAACACTCTTCTGGGCCCATGCGCTAGACATCCTAACTGATGGAAACGGACATATTCCGCATGGTATTTGTTGACATGTTTCTAAAATTTGGCGTAAAAATCCTTTATTCAGATTGGAAATATTTGAATAACAAATGAATAACATATGAATATTTTCCAGAATATTGTGCAAAAAGATTGTTGTCATAAAAATAATTGCGTTCTGGCTCAAATAATAACAATCAGGCAATTATGTAATAATTGCGACAGCCCTAATGCCACCCTTCTGCAACCCCATGTAACATTTTCTAGAAACGCCACTGATCGGCACGTAGCCACAAAAGAAAAAAAATATTCTATCAATGGGTTACATCATGTCAAGAAATTGCAAATTGCATGCTTTCAAATATTAAGCCCTCAGCATTTAACTAGCATATACATCGCGTATATTGGCTGTAAAAACGAAAATCTAAAACTGCCTTTAAAAAAACTCCCACAGGAATCCTGCAGGATGTCCTACAGAATTTTGGGGCCACTTTCCTGTAGGACAGTTCATGCAGGATCCTGTAGGAATCCTGCAGGTTGTCCTTCAGGAAATAGATCCTGCAGGAATCCTGCATAAAAAATATCCTTTTCAGGAATTCCAACAATTTGTCCTTCAGGAAAGTGGCCTCTAAATCCTATAGGTGATCCTGCAGGATTTGTCCTACAGGATTTTGGGTCCACTTTCCTGTAGGACAATTGTTGGATCCTGTAGGTAGTCCTTCTGGAAATAAATCCTGCAGGAATCATGCAAATAACACTCAAAATATCCAGCAGACTATTTTCACTAAAACTATCTGCAGGATATGGTCCTTTAATCCTGTTAAATATTAGTTCTGGTTCGTGGAGGTAAAAAAAAATGTCAAGGCAATTTTTATGTAGAACCTACTTCCTCATCCTTAAGAGAATTTCCTGTACATGCTTTAAAAAGAAGACAGAAAGCAGTATACATCAGATTGCAAGGCAATTTTATTTTTACCTGCAGCATCATAAGTTTGATTGTCCAACACTGCATAAAATATGATTCCTAGGAGAATCCCCTGCATGGCTGTCCAGTGTTGACTGTTGTCTATAGGCTCAGTCTATGGGGAGGACAACAGAGAGAAATAAGAAGGGCAGAGTTTATAGAATATAATAGCCCAAACTGTGTGTGTGTGAGTGTGTTACCTTAGCATCATGGCCTCCTGTGGTAGTCAGTCTCACTGTTGTTCATAGACTTGGTCTGAACTGGGGAGGAAATGAGAGGGGCAGAGTTCATAGGATATAAACTGTATGTTTATTTTACCTTTGCTTAATAATCTGTTATGGTAGGAATTGTTTCACTTAGAGTAGAGAGATAAGAGGGGCAGATGTAAAAGTATGCAAGCTGTGTGTGTATAAGTATGTATGTGTTAGAGGTGCAGAGGTAATAGTATGGAAGCTGTGTGTGTATAAGTATGTATGTTTGTATACGTATGTGTGTTAGCTTCTCTT
Organism: Esox masquinongy; assembly: GCA_016801175.1. NCBI lineage: Eukaryota > Metazoa > Chordata > Actinopteri > Esociformes > Esocidae > Esox > Esox masquinongy. The sequence goes on along the minus strand of JACXGI010002727.1, from coordinate 21,464 downwards.
CATGGCATTTTGGGTAGTCAGCTGCACTGTTGTTCATAGGCTCGGTCTGAATTGGGGAGGAGAGGATATAGATGAGAAATGCAGAATTCATAGGATATAAACTGTGTGTGTCTGTGTATAGTTGTTAGCTTCTCTTCATGTTCTCTAACGGTAGTCAGTGTTCACACATGTTTTCAAAAAGTTCTTATTATAGGCATTAAAGGCCAGACATTTTACTATATTACTAATAGGCTGTCAACTGATTGAAATGGGAAATGGGTAAACAAAACGAAAGAAATTTACAAAAGTACACTAATTACATTATTTCAAAGATTATTTTAACTTGTCTTTGTTCTATATAATGCTGTGAGCTGATACACAGCAACAGACAATAAGGCCAACATTGATGTCATGGCAATGACAGTTCATATAACAAGACACCAGTGTAACTCTAACACATTAGAGAAAGCCAATCTCTAATAACATTACTAGGTCAAAAAGTGTAAAACGCCACTGCTTTCTATAACATTGGCTAGAGAACTCACGTCAATCCACTCAACGTCCACAACTTGTTCCAAGTGGAACTCGTTTCAAAAATAGTTTTACTTATAGTATCTAATTTGGTCGTCCTGCCGCTCTATTAACACCCATTTGTCTGGGGGTGAAACATGGAGAAATCATTATGGGTTGTAAATACCTGAGACCGTTGAGAGTAATTTTGCTGTTTAATGCAAGTAAATGGTTTACGGCATGTTAACTAATGTACTGTTTTTGATAGCAAACTTTAGTAACATTACTAGCTTGCTAGCTACTACGGCAGCCACCGCTAGCGCTACTCGGCCAACGTTAGTTTAAGTATTCGAGATAAGCTAGACAATTACATACACCAGCTAACGTTAAATTAAACAAAATGAGACGAGAGAATACTGCAGTACATGGTTGCAAGGTCATGATAAGGCACATAAGAGCTGAAAGGATGAGGCAGTATAATTCTCCCATATCTTAATTTATTTATTGTATTTCACCAAAACAGTCATGGTATTGCGCCTAATTAAAATGGTGGTAACATTGCAGTTTTGGATTGTTTTCATATTTTTGTCTTGAATAGTTTATTTCTATAATATCAGCTGCATTAAAGCCGTTTCTAAACGGAACTAGTGCTAGTTTAACATTCTTAGTGAGTCAATAAAAAATACTAGCCCAGATACTATGGTTCGTACTTAGTGTCATTGAAGTCGACCAGCATAATATTACATAGTTAATATTACACAATATTATAATATAGCATTAGCCGATGACAGGAATTTGCATATTCACATATCCTGCAGGATTATCAAAATCCTTAAGGTTTTAGTCCTGCAGGAATTGCCATATCCTGCTGGTATATTAAAATTGTGTAAGTAGCAATTTGAAATCCTGCAGGATTTGGTTCTGCAGGAATCACCATATCCTACAGGAATATAAAATCCTGCAGGTTTTGGTCCTGCAGGATTCCTGCATGAATTGCCATGGTTGTCCGGGATTCTCAAAATGTTTGCAGGATATGTCATACACAAGCAGGAGCATCAGGGAGATTTCCTGCAGGATTTTGGAAATCTTTCAGGTTTTCTGCAGGACACCTGCATAATCCCTTCACAACAGATGACATTCCTGCAAGCTTCCTGTGGGACTTTTTTGTAAGGGTCACTTGAAATTAAATAAAAACGTTTTGCTAAATGTCTGTCTATAGTAACTTTTAGAAAGACGAGTTTGGACAGTCTGTGGCTTCAGGGTGATGTTATGGTGCATGATGCATTATCATTTCTGTACTTCTCTACTGCTGCAACCTGATCGTTCTGTGTCCTGTGAGGACCGTTGCAGCTGTGTAAAATACGAGCGGGCGCGTTTGTCATTAAACTGGTTACGCACCTGATCATCCCTTATCACCCACTCGGTTTTAAATCTACGATCCAAGACAGCAGCTGGGACAAGATGCTTATCTTAAAAGTACCGCGTGTAACGAGAGGAAACATTGTCTTATAGTGTAGTTTTTCAATAATATTATAGCTAATTAACAGATAATACAACTACTAGTACTACCACATTTAATGTATGTATAAATATATATTCTATCGGCCTAAAAGATAAATGATCATATCAAAACTAGGGCTGGGAATCGATTAAACGTTTTCTACTAATTAATCGCACAATTTTCTGTGATTAATCACAATTAATCGCACCCCCCCCCCTTGTTATCATTATGTAGAATCACTGAATTAAATCAATTAACACAATGAAGTATATTTTAAATAGAACATTTTATGACATCTTGTGAACTGTAAACAGTCTTGCCTGAGAACTACAGAGTAGTCATTCCCATCAAATATATGCAGCAAAATTATAAACAACAAAGTGTTTAAGTGCAAGTTGAATATTAAAATCCCTAAGGTTATCAAAATACTGGATCAGTTTAGAACCTAAGGCAATAGGCCAAAAGAAAGGCAATTTCATCATATGCACCAACAATATTAAAAACAAAATGTCAAAGTGCATGTTGAAACAGTCAAGATCATCAAAAAGGCTAGATTAGCTTAGAACTTCAGCCAATAGGCCAAAAGAATTTCTATAAAAGCACCAACAATTTAATGTCAAAACCAACAAAATGCTAAAGTTGCCAGTTGAATTTCAAAGAAGTCTATGCAAACCGCCTTTGCAATATGAATAACAAAAGGAGAATGTTGAATTTTTTTTCACCCCAACATTTTGCCTACTCCTTTAAATTAAGCCAGCAACTGAGACAGACCCGTCTGTTTACATTATCAGGAGACAAAGAAGCTCTATTTTTCTGGACGATGTGGCCTGAGGTGTTGACAGGTACTTGCGTGCAATGGACATATGCTCCTTCTCTTATTGACCACCACTGCGGTGGACACTGGTTCATGTCGACTTTGGGCTCTGATTTGTGGTCCAGGCATTTGTCAATGGACTCTTCATCATCTGAATCTGAATCAGATGAACCAAGCAAGAAGGCAGACATCCTGCTCTTTTTGGTGGCTGTTTTCCTGTTGTGTCTGTAGATGGTTGTTGTGCCAGCTTCTCCTCCTTTACCAGGTTGCTTATTGAGGTCCACACCTCATTCCTTTCATCTTTGGGAAGACACTTCAGGTCCTTAAACCTGGGGTCCAGGGCAGTAGCGATCTTCAGCCCTTTGAGGTTGGTGCTTTCCTTCTGTTTAGCTAGGTCTGTGGTAAAGACCTTCTTGTCTCGTTATTCTCGTTATGAAAGAAAAAAGTTGGACAGCACTGCACAGGTCTCATTTTCTCGATTCAGACCTTCGTTTTCAAATTGCAGGAGACATTCATGGAGACATTGTAGTCAGTCAGCACATAACCAAAGCATGTCGCAAGGGAGCGTCAACAAAGAGCATTATCAACATTTTCAAATCCCAACAACTCTTTGACTACATGACCTATAAACCTCAAACCAATGTTAAACTGTTCAGGAAGAAATGGAAATGGACTGCTCTTTACACATTGCTAAACTTTTTTATGGATAATGTTTATATTAATATATTTTGTATTAACACATTAAAACAATGTACAGTTTAGAATTTCGATAGCTCCCTGATCACATGACCTAGATGCTTCAAATCACTGTGATAATCTTCAGAGGGATGGCTCACACATTGCACAGCCTTTGGTTTCCCAGTAAAGCACCTACACAATTTTAGGGAAACATTTCAAAAATTAAAATTTCAATAGCTTTCTCAGCATGAGAGAGAGACATCATTTTGATGCTAGATTATTCCCTATATAGAGCAACATGTTGCTCACCCTTTAATTTTTCCAAAATAAGAATCCCAATTAAAAAAAAAAATACATATACATGACGAAATTGCTTGCAAATTCAATAGCTCCCTGATCACATGACCTAGATGTTTCAAATCACTGTTATAATCTTCAAAGAGAAGGCTCACACATTGCACAGCCTTTGGTTTCCCAGTAAAGCAGCTACACAATTTTAGGGAAGCTTTTGAACATTTTAAATTTCAATAGCTTTCTCAGCATGAGGCTGAGACACATCATTTTGATGCTAGATTATTCCATACATACGGCAGCATGTTGCACACCCTTTAGTTTTCTCAAAATATGAATCCCGATTTAAAAAAAAATACACATATGACAAAATCGCTTGTAAATTCAATAGCTCCCTGATCACATGACCTAGATGCTTCAAATCATTATTATAATCTTCAGAGGGATGGGTCACACATTGCACAGCTTTTGATTTCCCAGTTAAGCATCTACACAATTTTAGGGAAGCATTTGAAAATTAAAAATTTCAATAGCTTTCTCAGCATGAGACTGGGACATACACTTTTTTGATGTTTTTGATCCTCGGGCAGAGGTCTGTTGTCTGTTCCAGAGTCTCGACTGAAAACTAAAGAGGACAGAGCGTTTGCAATCAGGGCCCTGAGGCGCTGGAACAGCCTGCCCAAGGACATCAGGTCAGCTGAGTCAGTGAATTCCTGTCAGTGAAGTCCCTTCTTAAAACATACATTTATAGGAGAGACTTTCCTGATTTTAACTGAGTTTATTTATTTTATTTTAACTGAATTTTAATTTCTTTTATCATGTACCTTGAAATTTGCTTTGTGTATTTTATTGTCCTTGCATTGTGAAGCAATATGTAACATGATTTCGGAAAGTGCTCTATAAATAAGGATTATAATTATTGTCCGACATGAAACGACAGACATCCTGCCACATTTTACAAGTAAATTCACAGTGCCAGAACAAATGGAGGATTGTCTCTCGGTACTTTTCACAAAAGGTACAATTTACATCAATATCATTTTTAAATCTGACAAGAAATGATTTAACAGGATAATATCTGTGAATGACCTTATATGAGACTTGCAAGAACATAAGGAACAGAAACAATGTCATTCTGGAATAAAGACCGGATTCTGCTGTTGTTTTTAGTAAAGGTCGGGTTGAAGCATATATTGCCAATTTGGGTGTCAGCTGGTTCAAAAGAAAGCCTTGATAAAGTTTGAGGAAATATACCTTGAAACAGCATTCCCACCCCAGAGGTGATACCATCAAAAAGGACTGCAAACTGTCTCGGAGTTACTGGTACATTGTAATGCTGAAGAAATCTTTCATAACTGAACAGCCTTCCTTCATCATCGAAGAGCTGACTCACCAATACTATGGTGTTCCTAAACCAATTATGAAAAAACAACAACTTGTTCTTACAAAGTATGTCTTTCTTGTTCCAAATGAAGTACCTGTGTGGCGAAAAGTTGTGTTTGTATATCAGACACCAGGATACAAGCACTTCTTTGTGGAAATTCGAAAGAGAGGTAGGGATTTCATCAATATTATCATTGCAGAGTAAGACACATTTTAACCCCCCCACATGAGAAAAGACGTGCTGGGAGATGAAGTTCCATATCGATTTTGGATCTTTTAAGAAATTTTTGATCCAATTAATTTTAAGGGTGCTATTCATCGAATAGAAATTAAGGAAGTTAAGGCCACCATTCTCATATGTATTCATGACAACGGATTTTTTTTATGTACTGGGTTTTGTTTTTCCACAGGAAATTGAAAAGCATCCGGTCTATGTCTTTAACTGTGTAATGATCAACATGTAAAGCAAGAGAAGCGTAGGTTAGTCTAGAAAGTCCTTCGGCTTTGACTAATAAAGATCTACCTTTTAAAGACAGATCTCTTTGCAGCCATTTATTCAGATGAATCTGGGTTTTTTCTATGATATGGGTGAAATACAACTGACATCTTTTTGGATCTTTAGTAATGAAAATTCCTAAATAGGTAACAGAGAATTTGACCACAATATTACATATCGAGGGTAAGTTACAGTCCTTTACTGCAAGTAATTCACATTTATTTACATTTACATAAAGACCAGACGCCTTTGAAAATATATGGACAATATCAAGAGCACAGGAAACCTGAGACGAGTCTCTCAAAAACAGGGCTATTGACCAGAGCTAATGACGCCAGTTGACTAATGACTACTTCTCTCTCAGCAATAAAGATACCTTTCAGACTACTATTTTTAACGTGATTTGACATAAGTTGAATTACAAGAAGAAAAAGATATGGGGAGATTGGGCAATCTTGTCTAATACCACGGTGTAAGTCGAATCTCGGCAATGTGCCTGATGTTAATTCAACTATTTCCTTTTTTGTAAAGAGTTTTGATAGTATTGCAAAACTGTGGTCTGAACCCAAATTTTTTGAGTGTTTTGAAAATGAAGACGTGTTCTACAGTATCAAAGGCCTTATTCTCTAAAAAGAGATTAAAGCTCTGTTCAGTGATTAAATCAGAATAATCTAGAATATCAAGAACCAAGCATATATTATTCGATGTATGCCTGTTCTTCATGAAGCCATATTGTTATTCATCAATAATTGTCTCCAAAATAGTATTTAAACACGTAGCAAATACAGTTGCCAAAACCTTATAGTCAGTATTTAATAGAGAGATTGGACGCCAGTTATCAATCAACAGCCTTTTTTTGGTTTAGGGATGAGAGTGATTATGCTTTGCATTAAAGTAGGAGGGAGACATTAGCAGTACTCTCTGAAAAAACCTTTCATAGAAAAGGGGCTATTTGCTCATCAAATAATTTATAGAATTCTGAGGTGAATCCATCAACCCCAGGGGATTTGTTATCTTTAAGGACTTTGATCAAGTCTAAAATTTCCTGTATGATTAAGGAGTCATCACAAAACTCTCTATCCACTGCTCTAATCAAATTAAGAGACTCAATAGTCTAAAAAAGAGCTGGCACTATCATCACAATACTTAGAGCTATAGAGAGATTTATAAAAGTTAAAACAAAAAGAGACAATTCGGCTGTCATCTTTCATCACAACGTTATCAAGCTCTAGTTGCTGTATGGTATTAGATTTGGCATGTGACCTCTCTAACCTAAAAAATAGGCAGAACTTTGCTTCCCATCTTCCATCCATTTCCTCCTTGACCTAAGAAAAGCGCCCTCAGCTTTAGTTCTATACATTTGATCCAATTGACTTTGTTAATGTCAAGCTTACTGGAGGCCTTGAGGTGAGTGAGGTAATAGTGTGAATTATATTTCCTTCTCTCCTTCTGGTCTTAGCTCAATCACTGCTGTATCTTCTTTAAGTACCTGGCAATATCGAATTTCAAGAGTTCCCATGTGCTGCCATACTTGTTTTCAACCTGTGCCCTGTTCCAATAGATCTGAATCAGCTTCTTTATATTTGATTTAACCCTTTCATTCAAAACATATTTATTGAGTTTCCAATAAGAGAAAAAGGTATCAGAGCTTGATGGTAATAAAGTGATACAGATAAGACCTGCTTTATGATCAGTTAATGGGGTGGCCATAATCTCTACCCCAGCGTTATGCTTAAGATTTCTAGTGAGCAGCCAATAGTCAATTTTAGATTGCTTTGATCTAAGTTGTTACTCAGTGTAAATATTTTCTCACTCGGAAACTCCTCTCTCCAAACGTCAATTAAATTGTATCTTTGCATAAACAACTTCAGGTTTGTAGCTGAGGATGTACGTTGTTTGACAGGACATCGGTCAATAGAGTCATCCAACGTAATATTAAAATCTCCGCCAATCAAAAGCAGTGCATTGGGAAATTTAGACATCCGGTAAAGGATCCGGTTTTCTAGACTACCCAACCGAGCATAATTTTACATTTTTGAATGATATCCATAAATATTGACAATAAAAGGTAGATTTGTGGATTTCGATTACCTGACACATTTAATGGCCTTTCAGATCAGCATCAGAATGAAGAATCGATCCGGAGATGTTGTGCCTTAAAGCGCTTACACCAGCTGAGCGTTCCGAGCCATGTGAGAACCAAACATCGTTACCCCTTTGAGACCTCCAGAAATATTTATCATTGGGAACAGAAAGGGACTCCTGAAGAAAATTAAAATCAGTCCTAAATTATTTGGCAAACAAGGACAGAGCTTTGCGTTTCACATTGTCTCGTAAACCCCTGGCATTAAGGGAAACAATTGAAAAGGACAGAGTTAAATAGTCATACTATCAGTCAATACGATTGTCATAACTGACGTCCTCAAGGGGGGGGGGGGGCAGGGAAGGAGGTAGTTACAAGGGCTTGTCTGGGATTTAGAATGTATTGCATCAAGGAGAGCCCGTCTATCGTCAGAAACAAATATGATCCTTGCATTCAAAAGAGAAGAACTATATTGGATTTGAACATAATAAAATGTCTTCCTTTCCTCAACTTGTCTATGTAACTTTACAGCAAGTCAATCTAGA
>JACXGI010002727.1:0-13084 GCA_016801175.1 Esox masquinongy | reverse complement strand
GTGTGGTTGAGTTCAGTAACGACAACCTAAGTTTTTATATATTTCGATTTTGGTTTTACATTTCTTTATAGATCGGTCGATAGTTACGTGAAATTTTTATGTTATTGCAATACTTTATTCTTTTTTTAGCACTCGAATAATCGTTATCGTAGCTTTATAAGTGGCTACTGTAGCAACCTTAGCAGCTAGCTAGGTACTGTACATTAATAGTGTGTGTGGCCAGCAGAAACAACTCAAGCTAAAAATGAAGTGTCATTACGAGGTGTTGGGTGTCAAAAGGGACGCAACTGATGACGATTTAAAGAAGGTCTACCGGAAATTAGCTTTGAAATGGCATCCAGGTACAATAACTTACATTCAATTGTGTTTTATATTAACCAGCGTTGGCTAGCACTATATTAGGCACGTAGCTAGCTCTCTCAGTAATCAGACAGTTCCGCTAACATTGGTACCTAGATCCTACGCTGTGGTGGATCGATAATATAGTATCGATAGTACCTAGATCCTATGCTATGGTGGATTGATAAGACGGCACGCTGATGTGTTTCTGTCATTTACAAAATTACCTGTAATTTGGCTGACTTAAAACAAATAAGTATAGCTAAATCAGATAGTTAAGGCAGCAGTTCACACCGATTATGCGCTCGTGTGGCTTAAGGATGTATCTCCGTCCAACAATAATGTTTGAACATGCTGTAATGTTATTTGAGTAGCTGTTGCCTAACTAACATCCTAAAATAATTTCCAGATAAGAACTTGGCCAATGCAGATGAGGCATCTGAGCAGTTTAAACTGATTCAGGCGGCCTATGAAGTCCTGAGTGACCCACAGGAGAGAGCCTGGTGAGAATCCTTTTCTACAATGCCTTAACTAACTCATGCGGCACTTTCTTTCTATGGATATTAAATAGTGATGACCATTTAATAGCCTTCTTATATAAGTGTTATGAGATTGTTAGGGACCACAATGATTCAGGACAGTCAGTGTCCCACCTGAAATATGTCACCGTACTCTGGGCAATGTCTGTTCATTGCCCTTGGGTATTCGGAATTGATCTATAGACCATAGTGACCCTTACTGGCCTTTCTTTTATTACTTCCAGCAGCATCTGCTCTCCCATTTGTAGGTGTACCAGGATTAAACCTGCTTAACCTTGTAGGCAAGCCAGCAGTAGGATACAGGGTTCAAATGTTGCTGTTGTAAAGCTAATGCTGTGTTTTCCCCCTTTTGCTGACATATTCCGCTGTACAGGTATGACAACCACAGAGAGGCTCTCCTGAAAGGCGGTGTCAGTGGGGAGTACTCTGGCGAGAAAGTCGACCTAGTACAGTTTTTCACAGTCACCTGTTATTCTGGTTATGGAGATGATGATAAGGTGTGTACAATGAAAGACGGAACTGTCCACCCAGTGTCGGGGGTCTTTCTTAACAGCAGAGATGGTACAACCAAATCTCAACACTAGGGCTGGGCAATATGGCCATGATATATGATATATGAAAGATTTTCGTCAATATTTTACTAATGACAATATATTTATTTGTATATCTATGTTGTTATTACAATCTTAAAATATACTTTAAAAAACACAACTTTTTTTATGTACTGTTTAAGCTTAAAGTTAAATGTAAGAGATCAAGAAAGAAAACAGGTTTTGTTTTATTCAACTTGTAATGGTAGTATTCTCTAAAATATAAACAAAAAATCGAAATAGTGCAAATAAAATAACACTGTTATACAGCATTTATAACTACATCCCAAATTAAATATCCTTTCTTGTTATTCTGAATAAATTATTAGCAAAATAAGCAATATTGAGGTATCAATTATTACATTATTTTCATTTTTGAATTGTTTAAAAAACAAGAGAACAATATTTATTGAATTATTGTCCAGTCTTACTCCACATTCCATATTACGAGTGTTCAAAGTGCAAGTTGTGCCTTCCCAGTGTAGAAGCCAGTGGGGGTGCCAGAGAGCTTAAGGGAGGTGTTGACGTTGTGTGAAGGGAGCCCTGATGTCTCATAAATTGAAAACGCCTGTCCAACATGATTTAGGAATCGTTTGATAATTTATAGTCTGTAGGTACTTTCTTCCAGTTGGGGACACCAGAATAATGGTTTGACAAATTTGTGTGGATTTAGAAATGTAAAAACATGTCTAGCAGAAGGGGTTTCACCACAGAAAAGTAGTTATTTATAATTTATCTCTAAAAGTTAACATCAAATTGTTAAAATAACAGTTACATTAAATGTAACTGTCTGTCCTTTCATTCTGTCAGGGTTTCTACACGGTGTACAGGAACCTGTTTGAGGCCATCGCGGAGGAGGAGTTGGAGTACAGTAAAGAGGAGGATTTGGAGGAGGATGAGTTCCCTTCATTCGGAGACTCTTTGAGTGACTATGACACGGTAAATTTTGACCTGGTTAAACACACACACATTCCACTCTTTAAGCAACAGACAAATATCAATACCACCATCAGCCCAGCCCCCTGGCCAACGCTGATATTGTGTAGAATTACTGAAATATTCACCTATTACCATGGTTATGGAAAATCAGTCTGAAACTAGTCAAGACTGAAGGCAAGACAAGACTGAAGGCAAAATGCCCTGAAACATACAGGAACTGAAAATGGCTCCAGTACAGGTCTGGTAGAGCACCACCAGGGAGGATACCCTGTCTCTGGTGATGTTTCTAGGAAACAGACTTCAGGCAATCATCTAATGCAAATTAATTTCAACCATGTACTACATATGACAACTTTATTTAAAATGATGTTAGTTTATCTAACTGCTTTTGGTCTCCTAAAATGTGGGATATGTATAAAAAGGGCTGTAATTCCAATGGGGTTCATGGGTGGTGCAGCATTCTGGGTTGTTGCCTCTGGTTCACATTCTTAGCATGGGTTTGAGTCTGACCCACTGTTCTTTCAGCAAAAACATAAATAAAGAACTTGCCCTGTGTCCTATCCTCCTTCTGTAAAGAAAAAAAAAATGCCCACAAAAATATCTTTAAAGAATACCTCCAACATCATAAGTACACATTGGTGGAGAACAGGTAAACATTAAAATTAAGTTGATTTGATATTCAGGCTTGGAATTCTCTTATGTAGAAGTGGCACTACCTGTTAAGAGGTGAGATTGTAAGTCTTACCCTCTTGGATTCTGAAACGTCCTATGTGTTGGAGTGAATTGAGTCATAGGTAAGTACTCATCTTGTAAAGTCAATTGTGGTCAGTTCTGTTGAGTCCACGGAAATGGGCATCATCTGCGTTAATACGTTTAGTATTGCATTTCTCCCCCCTATTTCATTCCATGGCAGCATGTGTTTTTAACAACCTTTTTGAAACGTGTTACTGGCATCAAATTTGAAGTGGGCATATATTTTTCAAGAAACAAAATGTCTCAATTTCAACATCTGATATGTTGTCTTTGTACTATTTTCTATTGAATATAGGGTTTAAATAATTTGCTCATCATTGCATTCTGTTTTTATTTACATTTTACGCAGCGTCCTGACTTTTTTGGAAATGGGGTTGTAGTTTAATTTAGAATACACAGTCCCAGGGATTGAATAAACTGTTGTGTACATTGTCGGATGGAAAAAGGACTGTACGATCTATAGATACATCCTAGGGTCAGTTGCCTCTAACTTCATACGTTTAGTGGCTGTGAGGTTTGACAGCTCTACTAAAGCCTATACCCATGGTGCTGTGCCTTTACCCAGACTGTGCATCTGTTCTATGGCTACTGGCAAAGTTTCTGCACCCGCAAGAACTTTGCCTGGAAGGAGGAGTATGATACGAGACAAGGCTCAAACCGCTGGGAAAAGAGGGCCATGGAGAAGGAGAACAAGAAGGTACTGTGATGTTTACTGTTTATTGTGTGTCCTAACTGTCTTTATGTAGACCACTTAGTTTGACCATGGCTCATTGCGTTCTGGCCCAGTGACATTTTAAGAGGAATTGGAGGAATAGGCTTTGGTATGGTTTGGGATGCAGGCATTGGCTGGCCTTTTATGATTGAACAAGATGGCGGCGCGTGTACATCGCGTGGCCCCGTGTCTACCCAGTTTTTGCAAACTAGCAATAATTTACTTAATAGTTTCTACTTTATTCATTCGGTACAGCCTAGCATACTATATATAGCTGACAATAACTCCTGAATATTGGAACACAATGCACAGATAGAGCTTTTGACAACTTCCAACTCCCACCAGAGATTGTAAAGACGTCCCGGGAGACGCCAACTATACCGCCAACAGGAAGTGCACGTAGGCAGCGTCAAGACCGTAAACAAAGACAAGGGAAGCAGGGTGGCCTCCAGGCTAGGATAATGCTAACACCACATCGGCCTTCACTACCTAGCCTCTTCCTCGCTAACGTAGGGTCTCTGGCGATCAAAATGGATGAAATACAACTAAGAATCATCTCACAAAAAAGGATTATGGATTGCAGTGTCACGATTTTCTCAGAAACGTGGCTACACAACAACATACCCGACAACGTAATCGAGCTGGAGGGACGCGCTGTCTTCAGATCTGACCGAACAGAGGTGCATTCCGGTAAGACCAGAGGAGGGGGCCTGTGTATTTATGTAAACAAAGCATGGTGTACAGACACTAACGTTACCGGGAGTCACTGCTCAACCGATGAGGAGTACCTAATGATTAAGTGCAGGTCTTTTTACTTGCCTCGGGATTTTACATCTATTGTTGTTACTGCAACGTACATACCACCAGATGCTAATGCTAGACTAGCAATGGAAGAGCTGCAGGCTGCCATTAGCAAGCAACAAACTGCCCAGCTGGTTGGTGCCTTTGTTGTAGCAGGCGATTTCAATCACTCAAATCTGAAAACTGTTTTTCCCAAATTCCAACAAAATGTCTTCTGCCCCACCAGAGGAGACAATACACTGCATAAGGTGTACACAAACATTCAAGAGGCCTACAATGCCATCCCCCTCCCCCACATGGGTCAGTCTGACCACCTCTCATTGTTCCTACTCCCCAAGTATGTACCCCTCATTAAACGGGTGAAACTATGTGTGAGGTCAGTCAAGGTGTGACCAGAGGGAGCAGACTCACTACTACAACACCAGTTTCAACACACAGACTGGAGATTGTTCACCACACAAGCCCCCCTTGACTCCCATACAGACATTGAAACATATGGTTCCTCCGTTCTGGATTACATCAACGGCGTCACCACCCATAAACTAATAAAGACCTTCCCCAACCAGAAGCCTTGGATGAACAGTCAGGTCCGACAACTACTAAAGGCACGCAACGCTGCGTTCAGATCCGGCGACGCGGAGGCCTACCGCACAACCAGGGCCAACCTGAGTTGTGGCATCAAGTTGGCTAAAAATGACCACAAACTGCAGATCGAGGAGCACTTCAACAACAACTCTGATCCTCGACGCATGTGGCAGGGCATCCAAGCCATCACAGACTACCGGCCAAATAACTACACCTCCACAGCCAGCGACGTCTCCATCACAGACGAGTTAAACAGGTTCTACGCTCACTTCAACAGGGACAGCAAAGAACCAGCCATTAAAGCTGAACTCCCCCTGAACGCCCCCCCCCCCAGCCTATCCACCGCAGATGCGTTATCTGCATTGAGCAGGGTGAATGCACGCAAGGCCGCTGGTCCTGATGGCGTCCCCCAGGCGCGTGCTCAGAGCATGTCCTAGGAAGCTGGCCAAAGCCTTTACTGACATTTTCAACCTGTCACTAGCCCAGGCGGTGGTCCCCACATGCTTCAAGACCGCAACCATTGTGCCAGTGCCGAAGCAGTAGTCTGTGTCTAGCCCGAATGACTTTCGACCTGTTGCACTCACCCCCACGATCATGAAGTGCTTCGAAAGACTAGCCCACCTCAAGTCCTGCCTCCCCCCAATACTGGATCCCTACCAGTTTGCCTACCAGTCGAAATGGTCTACAGAGGATGCCATCTCCACTGCTTTACAGTCTGCCCTGACCCACCTGGAAAAAAAACAACACCTATGTGAGAATGCTGTTCATAGACTTTAGCTCATTCAACACGGTCATCCCCTCTGGGCTGGTCAACAAACTCCATGACTTGGGGATCAGCCCTTCTCTCTGAAACTGGACTGTCTGTCAGGTTAGACAACTTCACCTCCTCCACCCTGATACTGAACACTGGTGTTCCACTAAGCTGCGTGCTGAGCCCCCTCCTGTACTCCCTCTTCACCCACGACTGCATTACTGTACACAGCTCCAACATCATCGTCAAGTTCGCAGACGACACCGCGGTGGTAGGCCTGATCAGTGACAATGACGAGTCAGCCAACTGGGAGGAGGTCAAGTGGTGTGCTGATAACAACCTGGCTCTAAATGCAAAGAAAACCAAGGAGCTCATTGTGGATTTCAGGAAATCTAAAGGCTGCAGTCACGCCCCAGTTCTCATCGATGGCACTGAGGTGGAGCGTGTGTCCAGCTTCAAATTCCTGCGTGTCCACATCTCCAAGGACCTTTCCTGGACCCTCAACACCTCAGTCCTGGTCAAAAAGGCGCAGCAGCGCCTCTACTTCTTGAGGAGGCTGAGGAAAGCCCGCCTGTCTTCCAAGATCCTTGTGAACTTCTACCGCTGCACAATCGAGAGCATTCTGACCGACTGCACCACAGTGTGGTTTGGCGGTTGCTCCGTAGCCGACAGGAAGGCCCTGCAACGGGTGGTGAAAACCGCCCAGCACATCACGGGTACCCAGCTCCCAGCCATTGAAGACCTCCAGTGCAAGCAGTGTCTGCGTAGGGCGCACAGTATCACCACGGACCCTTCACACCCATGCCACAAACTGTTTGCCCTCCTTCCATCAGGCAGGCAATACAGGTCTCTCCGTTCTCACACCAGCAGGCTCAGGAACAGTTTCTTTCCATCTGCTGTAACCCTGCTGAACTCTGTGACATCCCATCACTAACTATGCCCACACTCTGCACTGCTGGAGAAGTCTGATAAGATTTTTCAGTTCACGTGTCATTACTGTTATTCCTGTGTTTCATTTGCACATGCCACCTTGCTCCTTAAACTTGCACCTTAACCCTGCCCTCAATGCTCATTGCACATTTAGAACTGGCACTGTACTTGCATTTTCAAATGTTACGTACACATCTACCTTGGGAACCTCATTGCTGCAATCCATGCATTTCAGTTGTACATGCTACGCTACTCTTTCAATTTGCCTCGATTGCAAATTCAGAATGCCATTGAGAATTGCCACAACTATTTCTCACTTGTACATTCATTATACTTAATACCTGTACATTTTCAGTAAACTTGTGAATTTTCCACTGCACATTTAGATTTGCCATATGTAATGCATTTGCATTACCTGCATACCTATACATTCCACTTGTTTATACATATACTTGTACATTTTTCTGCACTCCTCTATTTGCACTTCTGGTTAGATGCAAACTGCATTTCGTTGTACTGTACTTATACTGTTCAATGACAAAGTTGAATCTAATCTAAAAAAAATCTAATCTTATCTAAAGCAAAGTGAAATTGTTGTGTTCCTTTTCAGCCACCATAGTTTATATATACAATATGAGCCAGAACAGTTGGCAAAGCAAATGGAATGTTTTGTACTGCTTGCTCAAGAATGTTTTTATATGAGAGCTTGTTTAAATGCACACCATATTGTTGTGATCTGACTGAAAAATGGCCAGCACATTCTTCTTCTTACTCAGGTCCGAGACAAGGCCAGGAAGGAGCGCAGTGAGTTAGTGCGCCAGCTGGTGGCCTTTGTGCGTAAGCGCGACAAGAGGGTGCAGGCCCACAAGAAGCTTGTGGAGGAGCAGAATGCAGAGAAGGCGAAGAAAGTCGAAGAGCTCCGACGCAAGCAAAAGCAGACCCAGGCCAAGTTAGTTGAGGCTATATACAATCTCTCCATGCACACTGGAACATTGATGTTTGAGTCATTTAGCAGACTCTGTTATCCAATAGTGAGTACATACTTTTTTATACAGGTAGATGTACAGAGGGATCAAACTATTATGACCCTTTTCTAAAAGTTCCGGAAATGTGCTCCGCCATTAGGACAATGCTTTGTGGCATAGTCTAATATGGAGAGCTTCAGGCCAGAATGTTGAGGGTTTAAGCCATTCTGACGGTTTAAAAATGTCCAACAGTAATTCTATACATTTCCAGATGTATTATATTTCCAAATAACTCCCCTGACTGCCTCCACCCACAGACTGGCTGAAGACTACAAGGAGCAGAGCTGGGCTGCCATGTCAGAGTTAGAGAAGGAACTACAGCTTATGGAGGCGCAGTACGGAAAGGAGTTTGGTGATGGGTCGGGGAGCGAGGAGGAAGAGGAGGCTGACATGGAGGTGCTTGACAAGATGGACCAGGCAGGAGCTGGTTAGTATCATAGAGATTCTATTCCATGGGAATTCTGTTGTTGGTACGAAGGAGAAATATCTCAATAGGGCTGGATATGTCTACAAAATATTTAAAATCTACTTTAGCATCCTGGCGAGCTATGTGAGTAGTAATGATGACACGGAGGGATAACATCTTCATTGTTTGCCATGTCATGTTTACTGTACCTGTGGATGAGTTCTTTGAATGCCAGATCTTAAGGCCATTTACAAGGTTTTAGGTGTACATGAACGAAAATACGACTGTAACATTTGTTCTCTTTAGACATACAGAATAATGAGACAGAACTTTTGGAGGACTATTACGATGACTTGTACTGCCCTGCATGTGACAAATGCTTCAAATCGGACAAAGCGTAAGTTTGAGTCTCTAACAGACACTGTACTTTCCAGGGTCATATTTCTTAGTGTTCACAGATGGAAAACATTGTAAAGGAATCAGCATTTTCTTTTTGCATTTTAAACTGGTCAGTTGGTTGTCAACCGTTTGATGCCTACTGAACACAATTCACTTTACCTGAGAGTAACACTTGCATAAACTAGTTCTTTTGGAGACTCTCTTAGCAACTTCCAGAAGTATTTAGAGTTAAATTGCAGACTTTTTGCCGTGCTAACTCAGGGGTTTGATCTAGCAACATATCTGCTACTGATCAGATGGTCTAAATGCCAGGCTAACTGCTACTAAAACTTTTTTATACAAACAGAATGAAAAACCACGAGAAGTCTAAGAAGCACAGAGAGATGGTGACATTCCTACGGCAACAGCTGGAAGAAGAGGAAAAGTCCCTTGGTCTGAAGGAAGGAAAAGAGGCAGTTGGGGAAGAGGAGGGGGAGGAAGAAGAACTAGAAGAAGCTCCAAGGCAAAAGTATGTCACAAACTGAAGAGTTGTTATCATACAAATAATACGTATGTGTTTTGTCCAGAAACTGTACATAAATGTTATGATAACACGTTTTGATGATGTAATCTTGGGCATAATATGGTTTATTAACAGAGAAAGGAAGCGGGAAAGAGGGTATGTGCTGAAAGAGCAGCATGCTTTTCAGCAATGGTATTGCTAGAGTGAATACCATTGTTTTCCAATATCAAAATAAACCACATTGGGAATTGTAGTTAAATGTATACAAATTGTGTTCTCTAGGCTGTCTAAAAAACAGAAAAAGAAAAAGAGACTGCAGAGAAATGCTCAAAGTCCTACAGAGGAGGTAGTAGAAGAGGATGTGTCCCCAGAGTCCACCTCCCCTAAAGACACCTCAGCATCCCTGGAGACCCCTCCAGCAACACAGACGGGCAGTGGTGAGGCAAAGGAGTCTCTCTCAGAGCCCCAGCAGCCAGCTGCAGACAAACCCTGTGAGGACCAAACCCAGGACTCACAGAAGGAGGAAGACCCACCCACAGAGCTAAAGAGGTGACATGCCCTGACCTCCCCACGTTCTTCCATTGAAACAATTTATCGCCTGGAAGTGATAGTGTCTCGACTAAAGCAATGCCCAATAGTGATGGCCAAACAAGGCTTCATTAGCGTTATTTTAGCAGCAGGAGATTATGCTGGCCGCACTCAGATTTTCTTTATCATAATAAAAGCCATCATTGAAATCTATAAAGTAATATAATTAACAATCTAGTCTGTAAAAAAGAACAGACAAGAACAGCATTGGAACGGACATTAAACATGAAATGTACAGACTAGATTAACTATATTGCCTTATATATTTCAATGATGGCTTTTATTTATTTATTTTATTTATGAGAAAGAAAATCTAAGTTAGCACTGCTATCATAATATCCTGCTGCTAGAAGAACGGTAATGAAGCCTCGAATGGCCATCACTAATGTCCAATCTGTTCCTAGTAAGGATGTGACAAGAATCGATTCTTCAATTCTAATTCTGTACCATATTAAAAAATTGGATCTGATATCCGTTTTTCATATGTTCAGTAGTATTGATTGTACTAGAGAATAATTGCACACGTCACAACATTGTCAAACATTTCCAAAGACAGAAAAATCTCCATGGTGAGTGCAACACCTCAAGGAGTGTATTTCAATAACCCGTACTAGTCGACAAAAGACCGCAAAAGTGCAGTGTGAAGATACCTATAGAAAAAAATGTAAAGTACTTAGTTAACATTTCGCTCCCTATAATCTATAATACAGGGGAATTGTTTCCCACAAATTGCTTATGGCTAACTGCTACATGGAAGCATATACTTTGAGGCAAGCTTTCAGCTACAAGGAAGAAGCTTCATATTGAATTTATCTTAATTAACTATATTTAACCTTGCCTTTTTTCTTGCTTCTTCCCAATTCTGCTTTGCTCTGTTAGCAACATTAGGTGAACATCACAGAGCATTAAAGCATTCATGTTAGGTTACTTTCCTATAAATTCAACCACCCCTGGCTATTAAGACACATTGAAGTTCACCTATGAGTTGGTCACTGCAATGTATTTACAAAAAATGTACAAACAATTTTATGTAAAATACATATTTATTTCATTTATTATATTTATAAATATTAATTTTTTAATATTTTTTATTTTTATATATATAACGCTCTGGAAAAAATTAAGAGACCACTCCTAATTTTTCTTAAATCAGCATCTCTACATGTATGGCAGCCATTCCAGTGTCTGTTAAATTCCATCACAGGCACACTTCATTTTACTTAATGAGGTACTGATTAGGTGATTACCCGAACCAAATCTAATTTAACGAGGAAAAGTATAAAAACCACTGCTGTGGTCATCACTATCCTCTTGCAATAGGACCAGCTGGATGGCAAAAACAGTGCAAATAGTACCTCAAAGGTAATTTGAATAAAAAAATTAACTTTGGGGCAAGCCTGAAGTTGTGCAAAGCTAGAAAAAAGCCCTTCATCAATGCGAAGCAAAGAAGAGCCAGGCTGACATTTGTAAAAGACCATAAGGATTGGACCGTAGTGGAATGGAGTAAGGTCATCTTCTCTGACGAGTCAAATTTTCAGCTTTGCCCAACACCTGGTCGTCTAATGGTTAAACAGAGACCTGGAGAGGCCTACAGTGTCTCGCACCCACTGTGAAATTTGGTGGAGGATCAGTGATGATCTGGGAATGCTTCAGCAAGGCTGGAATCGGGCAGATTTGTCTTTGCGAAGGACGCATGAATCAAGCCAAGTACAAGGTTATCCTGGAAGAACACCTGCTTCCTTCTGCTCTGACAATGTTTCCCAACTCTGAGAATTGATTTTTCCAGCAGGACAATGCTCCATGCCACACAGTCAGGTCAATCAAGGTGTGGATGGAGGACCACCAGATCAAGACCCTGTCATGGCCAGCCCAATCTCCAGACCTGAACCCCATTGAAAACCTCTTGAATTTGATCAAGAGGAAGATGGATGGTCACAAGCCATCAAACAAAGCCGAGCTACTTGAATTTTTGTGCCAGGAGTGGCATAAAGTCACCCAACAGCAATGTGACAGATTGGTGGAGAGCATGCCAAGACGCTTGAAAGCTGTGATTAAAAATCAGGGTTATTCCGCCATATATTGATTTCTGAACTCTTCCTAAGTTAAAACATTAGTATTTAGTTGTTGAAAAATGAATATGAATTTGTTTTCTTTGCATTATTTGAGGTCTGAAAACGATGCATCTTTTTTTGGTTATTTTGACCAGTTGTTATTTTCTACAAATAAATACTCTAAATGACAATATTTGTATTTGGAATTTGGGAATAATGTTGTCAGTAGTTTATAGAATAAAACAAAACTTCTCATTTTACTCAAACACATACCTATGAATAGTAAAACCAGTGAAACTGATAATTTTGCAGTGGTCTCTTAATTTTTTCCAGAGCTATATATACAGGTGCTGGTCATATAATTAGACTATCATCAAAAAGTTGATTTATTTCAGTAATTCCATTTAAAAAGTGAAACTTGGATATTATATTCATTCATTACACACAGACTGATATATTTCAAATGTTTATTTCATTTAATTGTGATGATTAAAACTGACAACTAATGAAAATCCCAAATTTAGTATCTCCGAAAATTAGAATATTACTTAAGACCAATGCAAAAAAAGGATTTTTAGAAATGTTGGCCAACTGAAAATTATGAACATGAAAAGTATGAGCATGTACAGCACTCAATACTTAGTTGGGGCTCCTTTTGCCTGAATTACTGCAGCAATGCGGCGTGGCATGGAGTCGATCAGTCTGTGGCACTGCTCAGGTGTTATGAGAGCCCAGGTTGCTCTGATAGTGGCCTTTAGCTCTTCTGCATTGTTGGGTCTGGCGTATTGCATCTTCCTCTTCACAATACCCCATAGATTTTCTATAGGGTTAAGGTCAGGCGAGTTTGCTGGCCAATTAAGAACAGGGATACCATGGTCCTTAAACCAGGTATTGGTAGCTTTGGCACTGTGTGCAGGTGCCAAGTCCTGTTGGAAAATGACATCTGCATCTCCATAAAGTTGGAGGAAGGAAGCATGCAGCAGGAAGCATGAAGTGCTCTAAAACTTCCTGGTAGACGGCTGCGTTGACCTTGGACCTCAGAAAACACAGTGGACCAACACCAGCAGATGACATGGCACCCCAAACCATCACTGACTGTGGAAACTTTACACTGGACTTCAAGCAACGTGGATTCTGTGCCTCTCCTCTCTTCCTCCAGACTCTGGGACCTTGA
>JACXGI010002726.1:6417-60382 GCA_016801175.1 Esox masquinongy | reverse complement strand
TATGTCACATTAAACTAACACACAGGCCTTTTCCTCTAACACTGAAATAGAAACAAGCAGACTGTTGTCTGGGCCAACATACTCCTCTGAAAGTCAGAAAACTCAGTCACAAGTCACAATTTCCGCCCAATCAGCTGTGGAGCTGCAGCATTACCGCAGTAATTGGGCGTTGCCATCGGTTTCTTCAGAACAACGTGACGAGGAGGGGAATTCCTGTCAGGGCAGAGGGGGGAGGGGCCAAGACCAACCCAAACACACACAATGGTGGAGCAAGATGACGTCACTTCAACTGGCTCTGGCACCTCGAGGGCTTCCTACTATTTCTCTTGCGCGCTCCTTCTCTCATTTCTCTCCCTCTCGCGCTCTCCTCACATCTGTTTACATTGCCAAAGCAAGTGGCAAATAAGATAACATGAAACTAATATCTAAACAAAGTGAAATAGATAATCTGAAACTCTGAGCGAACATTAAACTCACTTTGTGCAGCAACTGAGTTAATTCCACTGAAGTGCAAGAGGCAACGGTGGGAGGTAGAGAGGAAGGAAGCCGGCAGAGAGGAGGAAGTTCAGGGTGGGAGGCTGTCTGTGAAGTCATTACCCATAGACGTACTGAGAGGCAACAGAGTGTAAGAATGCAATGCTGGGCATTCACGATTAATATGGCGTCTTCCAAGAGCATCTTTAGTAATTAAATAAACAAGTTAATGTGAAACTAATTACATTTAAATAGACCACTTAAGATGTATTCAATTACTCTTCGCACTGGGTGCTACTTAAAAACCTTTATTCCCTGAGAAAAGTGATTCCACTGGACCACAGAAGAAGGTGAGAAAATGAAGGCATGGGTGCAGAAAATGATGTAGCTTACGTGAAGTTAAACCACGGCTACGGCCTACATTAACACTTCATATACCACATATCTCAGCAGCAAAGACATGAAGTAATGGCTTTTAATGGCTGAGTGACACACACTGTCATGAAATAAAATGCCATATAAAAACCTTGGAACTTCCCTGGACGACATTTGGGTAAACCTAAAGGCTGAAATGCACAGCCAACCTAAACATGTGGCTTCACCCAGTTAGAGAAATATTTACGGAGGCCAGGAACACACAGGGTGCATCCTAAATGGCAGTGTTCTTTGTACACTGCACTACATTTGACCACAACCCTCCGGGTTACAGTCAGGGGTTGGTACCAAAAGTATTTTCCAATCGTTCTGTTCCAAAACAAACACTTATTTTTACCGGTCTGTTCCAATGTTCTTACCACAAAATTAAGTTATCAACCTGTTCAAACCATCAAACGAGTAAGCTATCAGTTCAAATAGTTCATTTGCCTTCTTTATTTACCCTCCAAAATCAACAAAGTAATATCTACCAGCTCAGTCTCTGTCCAAAAAACAAGCAACTCCACCCTCAGCCTTCCAGCTGTGCAGAAGAGATGAAAAAGTTAGCCTAAGAAGCAAGCTAACGTTCAATAGCTAGCTAACATTTGTTAAAACAGATGAAGTATATTTGTTAAGACTTGTGCACAAGCATAAACATTTCATCTTTATTTCACCTCTCATTGTGGGCTAGCTGTCTAGGTAGTTTGATAGCAGGAGTGTTCTTGAGAAACAAATACGTGTGGATAAAAAATAAAGAATTAACTAGTCACAGTTTTAACAGTAGCATATATTGCAATTTTTTTTAAATGTTGTTTTATTAAATGTGTTTGACTCAACATATTTGCTAGCTATCTGCAGAGCGAAGAAAAAGCATGTGGCAACAGCATTCCATTTTTTATTATATTGACAAAAGTTTAAGGCCAAGATGGCTCACTCATATTGATACCAAGTAACAGAAATATATTATTGGATTTACTGGTGTTAAAATATTGGTTGTTCCAGTACATTAGCCATCCCTTTTGTTCATGGTTAAGTTTCCATTCCTCAAAAAGTTTTGTTTTGTTTTTTTTCAGTTCCCGGTTCTGTTCCTTAAATCAGTTCCAACCTGTGAATACACGGTTTTAGTTTTTTGCAACTTCACTGTGATGTGGTGTTAAATAAATAGGAGTTGCCCCTCACTGAAAACAAACCTAACAGGGAACACAGGGATAATCTGGCAGAAGTGTACTGTTACATTTAGACACAAATAAGGGTAATGCCTGTAGACAACAAAGAGGTGTGTGTATGTGTCTGGCTGAGCTGGTCATGATGTAACTTAGCCTCAATTAACTAATCTAGCTGCTAGGCTCCAATCCTATATACTTGGCTTCTTTTTTTAAATACACAAAAACATACATAACTACAAGACTCCACTGCCTTAAATAAACTGCTTTGATCAACGCTGAAAAGAGACAAATCAGTTCTTCCAGGATTCTGCAGAGATTTTGTTTGTGATATCTACGGCCTAAAATGTGTGATTTTGTAACAACAATTATGACATTTTGCACGAAAATATACTTTCTTCCCCCAATTTGTCACGCATTGACGAGGTGAAAGGTTTGTTGGCTTGAACCATATTAAGCTGTAAATGGACAGGGATTGATTAAAAATGTGTGTCTTCCTGTACTACACCAAAGGGGCAGTTTTATATCATAATAAGGGGACGATTGACAGTTTATTGCAAAATGGAGGAGAGGATTTAGGATTAACTTTTAGAGAATGTAAAACGTTCCCTCCCTCTCCCTCTTTCTCCTCCCTTTCCTTTTGTCCACCATGTCCCTCGGTCCCTCTCTCTTCATCTCTCTACCCTCATTTCTCGCTCGTCCCTCTCCCCCGTCTTTTTCTGTGTTTGTGTCTCTCTCTTCCATCTTTCTCACCGGATCTCTGGGTCCCTCTCCCTCTCTCCCCCTCTCTTTTTCTCTCTCCATTTCTCTCCGTATCTCTGTCCCTCTCCCTCCCTCTCTGCATGTAAACCTGAAAGCAATCCATAGTGACAAAGGAACAGATGGAAAAAAAAAGACTATTCAAGAAGCTTGACTGTCCTTTATTACCGTTCCCTTTCAGAGGCGTTTCAACCGGAGTCTTTTCTCTGTGCCGCAGCGTGTGTCAAACACACTTGCCATCAGAGCTGCATCAATCGGACATAAAGGCCACATTCAAATGCTCCTTTATGCACCTGAAATGAACCACTCCACCAAGACCTTCATCAAATATAAACACCAGTTAGCCTGTCTTTATAACAAGTGAGCGCTCAAATAAAATATATAATTTCTCATTCTCTGCAAAACAGGAAACACGGGATAAGAATGAAGACAATGTTGAGTTGACTGAACGTTGACAAAATGAAGCTCGTTACTGTAGCGGAAGTCCATCCAACCTCTGGTATCTCCCGGCGTTCCACTGTCAAGACACAGGGCACCAGAAACATCCAGTGGACAGGTGCTGGTCCTGCTGCGGCACAGCCTGACGTAATCACACCTCGGGTTTCCCCTGTCATCACCGCTCCATATTTACAGCCAGGCATGGGAGAAATGAAACACTCTAAATAGCTTAGCAGCTTATGGATCAGAGGAGCGAGTAACATCAAGTTAAACAAAGATAGCTAAAGTCAACTGAGGATACTGGGATACGTTCATGACAACATGTCTATTCTAGGCTATAGCTGAACCCAGTGCAATGGCATTTGAAACAACAGACTCTATCTAGTTTAACAGATCTATAGTTTAATAGATCTTTAGATGACAGAGCTGCTATGGATCTGACATTACAGAATCATATTTAGCTCAGCAGAACACCACGTCGGGTTGAGGAACGCCGTTCTCCCCCACACCCATCTTTTCTTCCTTGACCCACCCCTACTCCTGCCTGTTCCCGTCCCGTTTTCTCGCCACCCCGGTTCGCACTACCGCATAACAGAACAAAAGGGCTTCAGTGAACATCATGTTGGCGTGTTGGTATCCCACTCGGTAAGGCCGTTTCACCGTACCAAGCCAGTAATGAGATCGCAACAATCCTGTAAGCTTGTTTTCTCCACCATTTAATTTCATAATTGTCAATGATGACATCCACCGGGGAGAGACAATAAGGGGATCGCAACGGCTCATCCTCTGAAGCCAAACTAGAGCGGAGTCCCAAATGGCCCCCTACTTCCTACACGAACCCTGGTTCATTGCAGTGACCGACATAGGGGACAGGATGCATTTGGGATGGAGACATCAGAAGAGATTAAGGCATGTTCCTGTTTTAGCTGAATGGTGTACCAGGCACACACGCGGACGCACGCACGCACACGCTCACATAAGCAAATACACTCCTCATCCGCATGACTTGGCTGTCACTGTTATGTAAACTGTCATCCAGCAGCTCATTCCTTCAGTGCTTCTCCGTCATACGTCACTCAGCCCGTGGAGACACAGACAGTGAAGTAAGCCCTGCTTAAGGAGTCACTGAATGGACCGAGGTAATGCGTGGAGTTCATTAATGTTTAGCCTAGTTTATTAATATTTTTACTACATTCATAGAGATCACTGACTGTTTCCATTGAGCTAATAACGGGCTAGAAGAATCCTAGACGATTAGAGAGTTAAAAAAAAAACATGCTGACCACGACTTATCATGTAGCCCTACGTACCCCGTTGAAGACTGGCCCTGGACCCTGGAGGTGTGGCCCTTGCTTTAAGAGGTTAGACACAGTGTAAAGACACTGCCTTCAAACCTTGAGAAATGCATGTTTAACAGTATTAGTAATGACACTTAGATAGAAGCAACACCTTGACCCTACCTCAACCAGACAGGATAGCACTTCAGTGGTCACAATGCCTCACTAGTCTGTGAAACAGCACTGCTCGTATTGACCTTTACAAACACAAAACACATGAAGAAAGACCTACAGAGAAAGAGAGAAGGAAACTAATGAACTCCTAGGTTATAAGCAGCACAGTATACACAGTCCTGTTGAAATCACTACACAGCCATAAAGAGACACACAAACACTAGCTCTTTCTCTGTAGGACAAATAGTCACTGGCACGCATTGTCATACCTGTGAACTAGTCAGATAACTAAGTTCTGCCCTATGATCCGAAGTCTCTTCTGGTCCTCTCTTCTCTGCTCGGTTAGACAGCACGTAGTTTACTGGGAAACACCTGACATTCCTTCCCAGTCAAACAGAAGCTCTCCTCCAGTCCAATAACCAGCTGAAATTCCTTCCTGCCCCCTCCTCCACTCCAGAAATGCCACAGCGGAGCAGAGTGGAGAGCAAAAAGTCTGTCTGTCTTCCTGTCTGTCAGAGAACTCCCTAAAGGCTCCACTGAGCAAAACGAAAAGAGAGTTTCGATTCTCACTTCTGCCCTGCTCTTCACCTGCTGGAGCACCAGCTAACGTGCAGACACGCTTTTTTGTGCTCCTCGTCCTCTGCCTGTTCTGCCTCCTCTCTCTCTCATGTCCTGTTTAATTTAATCCCTGCTCTAAATCAGGGAAAGCCCTGCCTGCCAGTGTGCTGACTTCCCCTGCCAGAGCAATGCTCTCCTTGTTTCCCTCCATGGGTTTCTCTCAGAAAAAAATCAAAACAAAGCAGGGTACACTGGGTAAAAAAAGAACGGGTGCTTAATTCCTCTTCATGTGTAGCATGGGAAGGAGCCACACAGACACACATTAACACAGACGCACATTAACACAGAGGCACATTAACACAGACACAAATTCACACAGACGCACATTAACACAGACGCACATTAACACAGACGCACATTAACACAGACGCACATTAAAACAGACACAAATTCACACAGACACACATTAACACAGACGCACATTAACACAGACGCACATTCACACAGACGCACATTCACACAGACGCATATTAACACAGACGCATATTAACACAGACGCACATTAACACAGACGCACATTAACACAGACGCACATTAACACAGACGCACATTAACACAGACACAAATTCACACAGACACAAATTCACACAGACTCCCATTAACGCATTCACACAGACAGAACAGCAGGTTAGCCACTAACCCACTTGTGGTATACAACAACATGCCACGCCCCCACAGCATTTATAAATACACATCGATCTGTCCTGTCCATTGATCTGCTGCAGGAACAGAAACTCACATCGCCACCGCACGCACGCACGCGCGCGCGCGCGAACGCGCGCACACACACACACAGAAAACAGAACACACATAGAAAGGCAAGAACTAAACACAATGAAAGCAAAACAGACACATGCAAACATTCTTGCACACACACACGTAGACCGCAGGAAGTCTGGTTAAAGGGAGTATGTGCTGAACAAAGTGTACTGTTGCAGTTGATGGCTGTGTGATTCACTTGTATCTGCAACTTGGTCTCAGCTGTGTTCTGTTTGCAGGGTGCTGCTACAGATATCTTCTGTCTGTCTCTCTGTCTGTCTATGTCACACACACACACACGCACGCACGCACGCACGTGCGCACGCACGCACGCACGCACGCACACGCACAGAGGAAGAGAAAGACAGGAGGGTTAGTCAGGTTATGCGGGAGGGAAGTCTGTTAGGGAGAGTAACAGGCAGGCAGCTTAGAAATCCCCAGTCTGCCCCTCCTCAGAAACCACCTCGCCATGGCAACAGCGGCTACAGGAAGAGACGCCCTACATGTTACGCAACAGGATGGAGTTGCTGCCAGCAGGCAGTCCTCCTCCTCCCTCTCTTCCTCCACCATCACCAGTCTTTCTCCTGAACGGCCTCCCTTTACCTCCCCACACACCCATTTTCATTCTGTCCATCATTCCATAGCCTTTCATTCCGTCAATATCTAGGGCCACGTGTTTCAGGCCCTTTACCATTTCTCCATTAATCAAGTCTGTATTCATCTCCTGAAGGCTTTCTCTGTCACTCAGTTTGTGTCAGTTCAGTCTCTCTCTAGACGCTGTGCTGGTGGTGGGAGGCATGTGTTGTGAGCCTACATTTGGTTTGGACCTAAACATGGGTGTAATGAAAAAAAAATTTAAAAAACTTTTTTACAGTGTGTTGAACCAACTTCTGACTTCTGTTGAAAACGGCAGTAAGGTCCCATGCTGGTAACAGGGCAGCATTCAGCTGGCAGTGAAATCACAGTGTTGAAATGTGCAAGATGCATATCGCAAGAGCATGCAATGTTTGGAAACATCATGAGGTCCTATCAATTTGTGTAATGTCTGTTTTATAATTTACAGTATATTTTTTCTTCTTTGGCAACTGCTTCCCAGACACACAAAGTCCAGCCCTTGCCTGTGAAGTGGCGTAGTTCCTCCTCGCTGTCAGATTGGCTGTTAGTTTGCATTTCTGTTAGGTCACACAGTCAAGCATCCCAAGCAAGGAGCATGCTGACTGTCACTTTGTATTTGAATCAGTAATTCAATTTCTCTAATTCAAACAGTTCTCCCATTTTGGAAGTTATTCTTCTTTCGAACAGATCGTGCCTCCCTTGTGTGTGCCTGTGTGTTATATTGACACGTCTGACCCAACCACGCTGACCCCACTCACATTCCCTTTGATTCAAACCAGCCGCACAAGACCATCAACCATAGATCGGCCATCCTGACATCAACGAACAGGATTTGCAATGGGTTAGTAAACCTGTGAGGACATCTGGACCTGACAAGTATAGTAGTATACACAAACACATGCGCACGCACGCACATTAACACAGACTGACTGACTGACTGACTGACATTCCAAGCAAGCAAGGGCACTGGTTAAAAAAAATAATAACTCTAATTTGGGTGAATGAATCCATGAAGCGGCAAAGACCCTCTGAAAGAAAAAAAAAACAAACTCAGAAAATAAACTTTTTGCTGTCTGAGGAGAGGAGAGGCTACTGTTCTGAGGAGAGGAGTGGCTACAGTTTCCAGTAAAACAGCCACATTGAGTCCCACGCTGGTTTGGTCATTCCTTTACTCAGGGTTTTATTTTCGACTGCTGCCAGATAGAAGCGGTTGGCCCTGGCCCAGTAACAAGAGGAGCCTGTGTGTCTATTTCTATTTCTGTGTGTGTGTGTGTGTGTGTGTGTGTGTGTGTGTGTGTGTGTGTGTGTGTGTGTCTCAAGGGTGTACAGAGTGCATCCTATCCTATGAAACAGGAAATGAAAACACGGGGCTCAGAAAATAGCTCTACAGAGTGGTAGCTACTAGCATCTTTCACTTGGGATTTCAGACGTGCTGCACCAGTTGTCATCCTTACCAAACCAGGAGACAGCTAAACATTTCCTGAACCACATCAAACATGGCACACAAAGCAGCTGTTTCTTCAGAGCATTTCTTAAAGAATCATATCAGATTAACTGTTTCCAAATTAACTGGAGACCCTTCACTTGAGTCAATTAGACCCTGAAAAAGGTTAACCTCAAAATGTTCTACCTCATCCCTGTAGAGCCAATGAGGCGAGGCAATGAGATAATCACTAACAGACACCGGGGTATTCTGGGTAAATTGTCTCTTAGTATTCTAGCAATTCCACAGTAAGACGACAATGCTAAGAAAATGTGTTAGCAGAGAGACTGTGTACTCTGAGCTGTCATTATGTTACTACATGGCATGGTTGAATAAAATGTTTTTATTAAGTGTTTTTCATAGAGCAGTTGGATGTGTTTAACTTTGCAGTCATTGGTTTAGGTTTGGCCTGCATGTTTAAAATGAAGAGGTTTCAGTCAAAAAATGATTAGGCAGTTCCACTGTAACAGTACAAGTGCCCCATGGGAAGCCTGTTGCAGCAGGATGACGCTACAGCTTTTCTACCCAAGATACTTGTGTTCAAACCTTTTCAGCTGGGACAGTAACCCTCCCCCGATATGCTGTCCCTCAACACCGACTGCCATTTCCTCCCTCATCTCATGACATACTCTTTCATGCTCTCTTTCACACCCTCAATATCCAGGGGCTTTCATCAGAAATCTTTCAGCTTTTTTCTATTTCTTTCAATTGCTGAACAGTCTCTCACACACATTCACACACTCACACAATTCTGCAACCGTCATTTCATAGGAACCCATTTTTGGGGGAATTTCTCATGCCCACACCTCAACACAAGTCTAAGAGGAGTGGACAGCTAGGAGACCTGGGAACCAGGGAGTGGTTATAGGCTGTCCGGGCAACACCAATCCTTAACCCACAGCCACATTTCCAGAGATGAATGCTGCCTTGCCCCATTC
This sequence comes from Esox masquinongy, assembly GCA_016801175.1. Lineage (NCBI taxonomy): Eukaryota > Metazoa > Chordata > Actinopteri > Esociformes > Esocidae > Esox > Esox masquinongy. The sequence goes on along the minus strand of JACXGI010002726.1, from coordinate 51,270 downwards.
AGTACCACCTTAAACCCAACCCGAGCCTCTTAGGCCTGGCAAAATCAAGCTGGCATGTGGATTAAAGAGGTGAAACCTAGTTTGAATAAGTAACGCCTCACAACACATCAAGCAAATCAAATGCATGGCTTGGGTGGGGCTCCAAAAGGTGCTCAGGTAATATGGTCATTAAGGGTTTAAACGGATACAGCTCATGTCAAAGTGATGTCAAGCTCTTACACTGGACTCAGACTTTTATACTGTCATAGTGACATGCATGTTTGCTAATGCGTAGATTCCCCTGGATCTACTGACATGATTGAGTTGCTTTCCATTGGGTATGCAAAGACTTTGGTGGAGGATGTCGCCGGTGGAAGCTAACATCACTCCCACTTACTACAGAACTGCTGTCTGCAGTACCGCGAGGGAAGTAGCAAACGTTACAGTAGTGTAGCTATGGCCCCTTAGAAATTTATAGTCAAATTTGCCTAAGAGAAAATGACATTTAGAACTCACCACTAAACCAGATTGACTTGTCCAAAGCCATTCCAATGGGACACAACTTAGTGCATTGTTTGGAGCAACCATTGCCAACAATAGTTGAGTCGCAAAAAATAATGTACTCTGGTCGTTGATGGTAACCAATACACGGGGAGCACTATTCACAAAAGTCTGCAGATGCCAAAACGTTTCAATATGGTTTAAACCAACGAGTTGTAATGGCTTTGCTGACTACATTGTATACATGCAGCACACATCGTCGAAAACCCTGTTTACACGTTCATTTTCCATGTTTTCTTACATATTCAGAAATTTGGTTTGAAACCAGAAAAATGGTTTCAAACTACCATATGGAAGTAATAAGTCACTTGAATATATTTGATATAGGAAAGGAAAACAGTGTTGAAAAACGCTTTTCCCGAAGCGTGAGGGTGAAGGATGAGCTTTCTTGAAATGTGACATCCAACAGAAATCTTAGTGCTACTCTGCTGTATTTTGAAAAACAATAGTTTCCAGATCTACAAGGCAGCGTGATGATATTTGGAGGCATGGCCTTGCGAGACTACCACGACCTTCACACAACCTTCAGCATTACAGTACCACCTTAAACCAGCCCCCACACAACCTTCAGCTAACATCACCCTTCTGTCCGCCTACAAGCCCCTGAAACTCCCTCGACATCTGGTGGGCCCAGACCACCTACTGTCACAAACACAGATAGAAAAAAAGCCAAAAAAAAGTGTGAGTGTGTGTGTGTGTGTGTACGGTGGTGTAATGTCTAGTGTATTGATATTGAAATGTAATGAATCCTCTGCTCAGCTGTTAGGTTTAAGCAGATGAGTGTCATTAATGGTAACGACCACGGTGGCCAACGGGCCATTGACGCCGATCCCTCTGAAGTGTCCTACGGTGTCCCGGAGGCCCATGCCCAGTGCATGGGGTCGGATCCCTCCGGAGAGCCGTCTGACGCGGCCACGCAGCACGGAAACAAACTAAACTCCCAACTGTCACACAAAGGCTCCATCCACGGGACAGCTGATCAATGCATTCCTGATTTGAGGGGAGCAACTGGGTGACTACAGAAAGGTGTAAGGAGAAAAGGGATTGAAATGACTAGGAGGGGGGGGAGAAAAGAAGGAGGAAAGGGAAGACTGGAACCCTGGCGGAGGGACTCACCGTGGAGCAGAAAGAGAGATGGACTTGGGGAATTTAAGCTGACGTGTGTCCATACTCAGTTGTTACAATGCACTCCTCCCAAATGCCTTAACGACCCCCGCCCCTCCTTCCCTCCTTCCCTCCCTCCCTCCCTCCCTCCCTCCCTCCGGTCTCCCTTCTCAGGACCAAACCGCAGCACTCGTCTTGCTCCAGTCCCGCCGCCCTGCTGAATGGATTTACTGCATCGTGGTTCCCACTCCTTTTACCATGGTTCTCTCCGTTCTGTTAATCTGGTAACTGTTCCCTGGACGTCTTCCCTGAACCCCCCCCCCCTCCCTCCCCCGGGGTTGACTTTGGTCATGAGGCCCTTTGGCTACAAGGGTCAACTGAGATCTAGAAGAGTCGTCAAGGGATTCTGGTGTCCTTTCTTGTGCTCTTGCCTTCTACGTTCTTCTGTTTCCTTCTGTTTTCCCCCTCCCTCATGTGTATTTTGTCCCCATTTAGTATCATAAGTGTGTTTCTTAAATCACCCACCATCTCAATCCCACACACACATACATTCTGTCCTTCACTACCTTAATCAAACCCATTCCCATTTTATCAGTCTTTCCTGCGCTGTTGTCAGAGCTCCGACTATCGCATACTATCTTTCTACCCCTCCATCTCTCTCCCCTTTCTCACTTTCCCTCTCCACCTCCCTCCCTTATTGAAGGAGGCTCCAGCAAAAGGGCTAGGAACAGCACCTGCACACTAAGACACATGCTGTTCTGTTGCCTTGGCAACCGCTACATTTGGGCTTTGCTGGTGCACACCATTAGGTATTGCCAACACACACACGCACGCCCGCACACATGCACGCACGCAGCCCCACACAGGTTCCCTTTAATGGGTTTCCGGCTGGAATACGTCAGTTTTCCTGCTTTCTCTTTTTAATCCAAAGCTGTTTTTCCAAAACATTCCTCTATTTAAATTCTGGTGAATTAGCACATCACATTTTCCTCCTTCATAAACCATGCCTGGGGGAAAACAGCAAGCAGTGCGTTTACTTCACACAGAGGAGTAGTGTTTATCTTAAAGGGGCATTTCTCTGGGAATGACACATCCTTTAAAGTGGATCACATTCACAGAGACTCTCCACTCCCACTCTGTGTCGTGATTCTCTCATTTCCATCAGATCAGGTGCTTCAGTGACCGCAAAGAATCCCTTCCCAGAGTTCCAGGTTTCTGGTGCTGACGCGGAAATGAGGCAAGTTAAAGGAGACTCTGTAACTACCAGCGGGTTTCCCCCTCTTCAATCTCGGACCAGTGGCACACCAATGCGCCCTTTTCTAACTTTGCCAACATCAACGCCGCTTCACCAAGGTTCCAGGATGTGGTGTTGGCTCTCTAGACTGCTGAGCTCACCTGTTTAGCAAGAAGTGCGTGTTTAGATATAAATCTTATACCTAAGGTTATTGAGTATAATGTAAGGGTTAGGTTGAGATTAGGGTTAGTAAAAGTAGGAATGTGTGTGTGTGTGTGTGTGTGTGTGTGTGTGTGTGTGTGTGTGTGTGTGTGTGTGTATATACGTATATGATGTGAAATGGGGATGACACTGTTAACCCGCTCTGCACTTCAGTTAAAAGTGAGTAAACAATGAAACCCTCAATGATTCACTCCAACGGCTTGACAAATTGGAAATTGTCACCATTACTAGGCCACACAGAAACCGAAGAATACACAAAACAACACAACACACACACACACACACACACACACGAACACACACACACACGAACACAGACACACACACAGACACACACACACACGAACACAGACACACACACAGACAAACACACACACAGACAGACACACACACAGACAGACACACACACAGACAGACACACACACACAGACACACACTAAAGGGACAGTCAGGAGGTTGGCATGAGGGTTTCTGTGCAAATGGCAGAGTGGGTGGCTGACTTAAGTTGAGAGAAGCCTAGCTGTTTAAAGGAATGCAAACCTCAGGTTTGGCTAAGAACAGGAAGTCACACTTTAACACTGACAGGTATATGCTGTTGGAGATCAGTTAATGAAAATCGTGAAGGCTAAGGCATACACTGCAAAGTACTGACCAACTTGTTTCAGATACAAAAATACATTTATCCCAGGTATCAAGGGGGAAAAGGCAGTGCATGCTAAAAAAAGGCCGACACACACGAACACACACACGTACAGACACACACGAACACACACACGAACACGCACACACGAACACGCACACACGAACACGCACACACGAACATAGACACACAGACAGACACAGACACACAGACAGACACTCAGACAGACGCCAACAGACAGACAGACAGACACCAACAGACAGACAGACAGACAGACTGACAGGACATTCTCTGAACAGGCAGGTGGGTGGTGATCGCCCTGGTATTAGTCACACTGCAGTATGTATGACAGACACCAAAATGAACCTGACTAAATACACTGCATGATGTGAAAGGAGGTGAGGTGAAGAAAAGCAAAAGTAGGCATCACACAAAAGAGGCAAAGTGATAAAGAAAGAAAACTAGAAAGCAAGCAAGAAAGAAAGACAGAGGAGGAAATAGAGGGGAAAAGGAAATGAATAAATAGGACAGAGGGAGAAAGTATGAAGAACACAAACATTCCAATGACACAAACTGAAAAATAAGTCTCCACAAATGTAGATCCAGGGCCCAGAGTCTACAGTGACTCAAGTAGCCCAGGTTCCCATTCAAGTCGCCGTCAATGAGTTCATTGGAAATTCACATCCAAATACTGTAGATGTAATTACCTGAATGGACTGCTGCCCCTGACGATTGTTGAAAATTGGCCATTGGGGTAAGTGCTTCCTCAAGAACAGACGTTGACAGGTTCCAGTTGAGGTCCTCAGAGCAGACCAAGAACTATTCTCTTCCCTGGGCTATGTGATTTATTGCTGAACTTCCTATCTCTTAAAGGGAAAAATGCCCTCCCAAAATAACAAAAAAATGCTCTTGGCAACAGCTGAGACACTCACAATGGACACACTATCAATCATGAAAAAATAGTGCAAAAAATACATGTTAGCAGTAGAAAACCCCCTAATTGTTTGACTTTGAATGCAAGCTAAAATGAAGGAGGAAAACAGCTCAAGGTATTCTAATGTTGTTAAGAGTGACGGCTAAGCTACTTATTGGAAATCATAGGCCTACTTTTCCGTTGTTGAAAGCAAATGTATCACATTGGCTACGGTCTCTGCGGCGGCTTCCAGTGAAAGTGAAAACGCACAGAGCACTAAAACACACTGCAGTTCCCCTCCAGTAAAAAAGACGGGTTGGAACTTAACTCACATTACCGGTAACAGAGTCAGCAGTCGGGTGAGTGTGTTTTCAAGGTATTCAATTTCATTGAGACAAAATATGGTCATAAAAATTCCTCAATATCTCCCCTACTCCCTCCCTCTTTTCTCTCAAAGTGAAAGCCTTTTCCAGTTCCCAGAGGATACCGCTGAGGTATAGACACCAACCTGTCCCAGCCCGTTCGTTGTGGTTACTGTTGCTAAAACCCTGGGCAAAAGATCCCTTTGTGTTAAAGTGGAAATCAAACAAAATAACTAACTGTAATGTCATATTGTGATAAACCTTTAATAATATAAAAACATGAAAAAAATTAAACATTTATGCAAGACAATAAAATATGGTCTTGAAACATGTAGCTCACTGCCATCTTGGAATGACATTTAAGGCTAAAAACCCGTATCACAGGCTCTTCTCCACGCTTTGTGAAGAACGAGACCTTTTGGAGGTGGCTACATTTCAATGAAGGATGTTCAGGTAGAAAGTTTGGACCGCTCTTAAAAAAGCAGATAAGTTGCAGCTAATGTTAGCTAAGCGTCGTTTGCAATAGCTTGCTAGCTAGCTTCCAAGCCAGCTAATAACTTGTAAGCATTGCGTTTGCATATCAAACTAGCTGCATAATATTTAGCTTTTGTGCTGTGTCATCTTATTGGTGTGATGGAATTTGAAATGCATCATAAATACAAGTGTATGTATGTAAACACAACAATGTATTTAGAGGCAGGGCAGAGCATTTGTTAGCTAGATATGTTAGCCAACTATGATTAAGTGAATTCAGGTGAATTATTACGCCTCACAAGTGACCAAAATACTAGCCATTTGATTAAAAGCAGTCCGGAGTATTTGGCTGGCTACTGTAATGACTGAATTACAGATCCTGATGAAATCTACAATGCTGATTAGCAGGCAACAGGACCATGCTCCACTCCAGCAGAACCACTACTCCAAGATCATGTTCAATCGGAAAATGTTATGTCAGCATCCCAAAGGCATTTCAATTCTTCTTCTATAGTATATTGTCTTTGAAGTGTGCACTGTAAAGCCTGAATCCGGTGCAACTGATGGGCTTTGGCGCATCATAGCTACAAGCCATTGTCCCAACACTGACTACTGCTTGAGTGGTAAAGCATGGTAGGGGCATTACTTCATAAATAAATGCACTTCCACTTTAAACTCCCTGGTCATACTCCCCCCTGAACCCACACACACACAAACTAATTTGAAGGGGAAGTAGGTACTGTGCAGTATGGAGATGGACTGGTTTGTCTGCCTATAAACATGTCACAACATGCAGAAACCTGCACATAAGTCCTAGAGTTAACTCTTTCTCTGCACCATAGATTGGCACTCAGCTAAGGTACCATATACAGACAGATGTTCAAGTTTCACTACTGGCTGAATTACAGCGTTGCAAAGCTAATTCAGCCGACGATAATGTGGTTACTAAATCTTCATGTGGTCCCATGGTGGAGGTTGACCAAAGGATGACTTAAGTATGTGGTGGGTGAGTGGATCAAACAGTCGCTTCTCAGCCGCTGACCCTACATTGAGCCTGAGCTGGGCTAGGAATTCACAAGGAGTCAGGCCAGGGGAGTAGTCAGCTGAGGCTTAGAATTGCCTGGAGCTGACAGTGAAGAGCCTGACCAGAAGCACAGAACACACTTAACCTCTTGCCCACCCTGAAGAGTGTCAGGAGAACAAGCAGAACAGTGCCATGAGATGTCATTGGTCTTTATTTCCCTCTCAAAGAGATTCCTAGTTCTTAGTTGAGGAAGTAAATGTGTGGCCTTCAACTGAAAGGTCACTGGTTTACATCTGAGACAACAAGTTGAAAAATATGTTGTGCTCTTGAACAAGGCACTGCACCTGGGTAGGTCCTGGAAAAAAGCGTTCGCTAAAGTTTCAGGACAGGGAAAAGTACAAGGTCTATTAATGACGTCAGTGATCTTCAGGTCGGAAAGTCGGAGCTCTAGGATTTTCCAACATGGAATATAGGGTTGGATTAGCATTCAAAATTATTTTCCTCTGTTAGTTAGTTTACAGGATTATTAGGATCAAAGACAAGTTGCTGCTGTTCCTCTGACCCAAAAAATATGTAACCAAGTAACAAACAAAGTTGGGATTTTGAGTATTATTATGATCTCTACGGAAACAAATGGAAGGAATTAAGGTCAGTGATAACAGACCTATGGTTGATTATTAACTGTTCTGGTTTCCAAATTTGCAAATTATTCCCCATCTAGTGCACTATTTTCAGGCAGGGCTCGTAGCTTACTATCATTGGTAGGTTATAGGTTGACAATTGGGATGCATTCACAGTGATGATGGTATGGCCAGAAACTACACCATTGGTGAAATATTCAACTGGCTAACAGCTGTCACGCACACATACCATATCAAGTGGCATTCATAGACATAAGCTGTCACCCATGCAATGGGCCTATGTAGAGCCATCAGAACAAGGTTGTGTTTTCAATGTGGGAACCTCAATTGAGGGCAATTCAATTTATTTTCCCTTTAAAGGGGTAAACATTTTTCTCTCAGTTGTTCACTATTTTACAGATTGTGTTTTCCTACTTAGTGGGCTTCCAGAACTACTTAGTAGGCTTAGTGGGCTTCCAGAACCTTGGTGAGAAGGTTCTGAATTTCAACCAGGTTGAAATTCACTGTTATAATAAGACGTGTGGCTAACCAGACCGGACATTTTCGTGGGAAGGTATGTATATGGGCAAGGATAGGGTTTGCTGAGGTGCAGGTTAAATATCTAAAATGACCAAATACCTGCACATAACCTGAAGACCACTGGAATAAATAATTCAACACAAAGAATACTCCTTCAAAATGCCTTAAGACACTTGTTATAAAGGTTAATTACAATTTCATAAAACATCGCATGTGGATTTTTTTTTCTTTCAACCAAAATGAAGATATTCCTTGTTGATATTCCTTGCTGTTGTAGAGTTGTGAGCTTCAATGGTAAACAAACACGATAAGCATAAAAATCTGTCAAGAATGACTGTCATATGTCACATTTCTCAAAAAAGATGTTTACTCAAGGCAAACACAGTGCAAACAAAATGCTTAATTACAGGTTCCTTCCTGACAATGCAACACAATAGGAATAACAGAAAACAGTAATTGAAATGATCAATAAAATATGAGAAACAGAAGTGATACATTTATGAACAGTAATAATATTCCCCAATGCAGCTTTAGCTTTCACCTTCGGGGTATGATGTTCATAGGGCTCAGATCTATCAGTCTGTGATGGGAGAGTGAGCGGCAGTCCAAGCGAAACTACCCACCTTCCTCCAAGCCAGCCAAAGCTGCTTGGAAACCAGCTGTTTGACTAAAGTAAACAGAAGACCTGGAGATGGGGGGGCCAGAGTTCCTGATTTTCTGCCTTTCTACCCGCAAAATGCGTCACGGCATTCCTGTCCTGATGACATACGCCAGATGCTGCTCACATTAGTGTTGAAAGGCCAATAGGGTGCACTCTTCCTGCTGGTCTGTATACCAAATCCCAACGCCCCAGGGCAGTGAAGGGGAAATTGCCCAGCAAAGAGTGCCATGTTCTGGGTGGGACATAAAATGGGCGTTCTGACTCTGAGGTTAGTAAAGGTCCTATGGCACGTTAGAGTATATACCATCATGGCCATCTAATCATCACTAGCTTCCAATTAGAAGCAAATAAATCTCCTCTCCTCCCCCATACCTACTCTCAAGGCAGTTGCTATAAATCTAATCTCATTCCCAGACTCTTCCGCCAAAATGGGCGGAACGTCTGGTGGACCCTTGCTTCAGACGTGAACTTCGAAGCCTGTGTAAAACTGCCAGAAATAAGTGGCTTGGTAGCCACTGGCTCCATATGCATACATTTTTTTTTAAATCTCCCACAACACCCTTCCATGTATGTCTCATACACTGTTTATATTCCCCGTGTATGACAGTTGGATATACATTTAAAAACATGGACATTTCAGAAGATGTTTTCCACTAATACATGGATTGCACCTCTGTAACTTGGTCACAAGTATGGGTCTAATGACTTTAAACAGGGGCTAATAACTGTTTTGTCTAAATCACAATACTATTAAGTTAGTTATTTTTCTATTATATACACTGCATTTCACACGCTGCAACAAAAGCTAGCTTATTTTATTGATTCTGACAGGAGACATGATACAGTCATTTTGCATTGGGTCTCAGCAGCATCACCATATACCAGAGGCAGTTTGGGGAGGAGGGTGCGTAGAGTTCCAAAGAAGAACGTTAACAAGATCTGAGTTGTGTTACACACAGTTCTAGAATGTGATTGAGCATGTGATAGCATGCCACTCACTGAGCAGCAAAAGATTTCCTGTCTGACTAATCAACCTCCATCACAAAAGGAGGAGGATATGAAGAAACAGGTCAAAGGTCAAAAGAATACAGAGGCAGTAAGATATCCCGTGTTTACTAAATGTACACTACTAGAAGCAGGAAGATATCCGATTTCTATTCACTGAATAGTACCAGGAGCTGAATGTGATAATATGTACAGCACTGCACTATCCTTTTAATTATATCTGATCGTCTCATATCCTTGAATGTTAAACTGCAGAGAGTAAAGTGAAGAGAAGCAGAGGAACACGTCAGAGAGAATAGGCTTTATCTGTACACTGCTGTACTTGCTTGTGCAACAAACTAAAATCCCTACTTTACCAAAGTAATTGAAAATACCAAGAAATGTCAATTCCTTAAATATGTCCTTTGGATGACAGACATTACCAATGACAGACATTTGTTCCCTTTAAACTCATCGAAATGATGATGGCTCAAACAATGAGGTCACCATGGAGACCGCATGGACAGCTGGTACACTCCTAGAGTTACATAACATACTACACTGCAGAAGTCATATAAAAAGACAGCACCGCTTTTTGTATCTTTATCTTTGAAATCTTCTGCTACATAAGTACTTGAAATCAGGCAGGTGGTTAGGACTCTAAAACAGTAGCCCAACTGGGCTAATATGGCTGTCAAAATGTAGTATTCCATGGTCCTCCACAGGGCAATGTGCTGTTATAAAACTAAATTATTAATGTTGTTTGGCCAAGTGAGTGTAAAGCAATAAACATGCAGGGGGTAGATACATGATAAACAAACAGTAGCCTATAATGTGGGTCTCTGCTGGCAGACACTGCCAAAGTTAGCTTTTTGTGGACTTTGTAACAGAAACACACACACAAACACACCGATATAGACCACACATGCTAACATCTAAATAAATCCATTACTAGTGCAGGCCTACGATGCCTTGGGTTCTGTCACATACTCCGCCTCGAAGACATCCCATAATCATCAGATAATTAGCATACGACAGCCATTGGTAAAGATCAAAGGCAATTCATGTAGCGGAATAAGAGCTCTGTTCTTGAGTAACAGGCGTGCAGTTGTAAACATAAGCCGATATAGCCTACTAACATAGCTATGGACTCCAACAACGTAAAGGGTGGTTCCACCACAGAATTACACAATGGATTCTGTTTAACAGAATAGGCGTTCCACCAAACATAGCCAACGAAGACAGTACTTGTAAACAGATTGTGCAAAACATGAAAAAGCCAACAAATTACCAAAAAGGAAGTGGACCAGGAGCCTCAGCACATTCTATAGACATCTAGTCAGCGAGTGTAGAAAGAGATGTGTGACGGACTGGCTCCTCTCTAGATTTCTTCCTAGCTTCCGAAATTTCTAAGGGGGGGATCAATGTGCCCCAAAATGTTATTGCTTGCTCTTTAGAGTTTTAGGATAGGTGCCAGTGTAAGCATTTTGGAACAGCTGCTGATGTAAAAAGGGCTTGATAAAATAAGTATGATTGATTGACAGCAGTGTGTAAGGCAGTTTTGGACACAGATGAGTGCATGAGACAGGGTTTCTCCCTTCATCCATTGCTTTTGAACATTTAAGGCTGAACGTCAAGTGACCAAAATACAATGGAATGGAACACCCTATGTACCTGTTGGCTGGATCCTCATTTTGTATGAATAGGTTTCAAACCTGCATAATGAAATATATGAAAACACGGCCGTATACGATAAATTAAAAGGTGCACATGATTTCCGAGCGAACTCATCATACGCCAGTTTACATCACATTTCACTAAAGAAGAATCACAAAGCCAAAAATGCCACCTATGTTTTTATTAGACACATGAACTTCAACTCCTACCATAATGCATGTCTATCTTTCAAGCACTTGCTGGAAACAATTAGTAAGAAAAGCCAGACAATTCTAAGAAAGACTGTGGCAGTGAAGATGGAAGTATGACTTAGGAAGGTTTCACTCTTATAGATTATGCAATAGAATATAATAGAAAAGAATAAATGCCTGGTACTGGCGCCTTTTTAATTGGGAGTCTTACCTTTAAGGTTCTTCGGGTTGTTCTGTTTTGTGCGCGGCATCGTTTTGCTCCGTTTACTGCGTTCAATGACACATCTTGTGAAAAGTGGAGGGGTTTCTACTGAAGGTGGACCTCGAGGACAGCTGACTCCCGATTCACACCGTCAGGGAAACCCTTGGAGTTCATCTACAAAGCACACATACACAGAGTGTCAGTTTGAGCTAAACACACCGGAGATCAATAAACACTAAGCAGCCCTTGCAGTCATCTTAAATCTGCGGTGTGTTGTTTAGTCTTCCGTCCTGTCACTTGGCAGGCTTCAGAGAGAACACTGCTGTTGTTGCGTCTGTCAGTCTGACGTGTCCCCGTCCAAATTCTTATTCCAGTCCAAACACACATGGTCTAAATTAATATTCCAGTCCAAACAAGCATGGTTCAAATTCTTATTCCAGTCCAAACATGCATGGTCAAAATTCATATTCTAATCCAAACATGAATGGTCTAAATTCATATTCCAATCCAAACATGAATGGTCTAAATTCTTATTCCAATCCAAACAGGAATGGTCTAAATTCATATTCCAATCCAAACATGAATGGTCTAAATTCATATTCCAGTCCAAACATGGTCTAAATTCATTTTCCAGTCCAAACATGCATTGTCAAAATTCTTATTCCAGTCAAAATATGCATGGTCAGAATTCAAATTCCAGTTGAAACATGCAGGGTCCAAATTCTTATTCCAACCCAAGCATACATGTTCTACATTTTACTGTAGTCCAAACATACACTGTCTAAACACCTTAGTTTGATATCATGGCGTAACATCCAATGGAGCACTATTGACATGGTCCACCTTCAACCAACATCAGGTGAGTCGTGGACAGACACTGAGCTGAATGATAAGTAATTACTCCATAGAAATATATAAGCTCTGGGGTATCAACACCCTAATCAGAGAGCCTCCAGGTCACACAGGATAGGGGCTGTTGTCTCTGGTAAATGACAGATTGACAAGTACATATCAGACACACTGCCATGCCCATCTCTTTGACGTTAGCCTGTTTCGGTTGACAAACGGAGACAACAAAAAGGTTCCGTGTCTGGCAGGCAGTCACTGCTCCAGGGGGCTTGGGCAGTTGGTGTACACGGATACACTATCAGAGGATCTTATAGTGAAACTGAACACTATAGATTGCTGCATCCCCATTAGACCCACACAAACACCTGAAGGGCAGTGTGATCTAGCGGTTGTGATTAACATGTTTATCTTAACGTACTATGCTGCTGTTGATGCCCTTTTTGTAGAGGATGGTCAGGTACTAATTTTAGTCTTATGCCAATCTGAGGTCTGCAAATGAAAACATCAGTCAGTGGGGATGTTGAAGCTAAATGGTACCAGACCTGTATCTTTCAAAACCCACCAAAGCAGAGCACAAACGGAATGATTATGAAACAGCTGTCTTTCTCTCTCTCTCTCTCTCAGTCACTCCCATACATTGCTCCAGTCTATATACATTATCTATACATGAACATGACAAAAGCTTTTAAATAGTCTATTCTGCATGCTTATAGATAATTCCCTACATGACCTTACTGAAAGAAGGCAGTCGAGCTATCATGACAATCAATCCCGTCGTTTCACCATACAGTCTTTGTTCGGTTTGCAAATATTACATAACAGTCAGTCACTACAACTGTAGGATGTTTCACCCAAACGGTTACATGTGCGCTGCAACAGCAATGACATCATTCATCTCGCACTTAAATATATATCGGCAGTAATCTAGACTACACAGCGCATGCACGAGGTCAAAGACAGAATGTTAGGACGACAATGGAAGTCATACAATCAAACATGTTTATAAGCTCCCACCTGCCTCCCTGAGAAGACGAAGGACAGGTCGAATGCTTGATGCTTCAGACGATGCTATAGCCAAGAAAACGGAGACGTGCGTGTGGGGCGCGCGTCAGCTGATAAATATTTGAGGAAACACCCCAAAACTGACAGCTTCATGAGGATGCCACAAACTGCCGAGTAAATGTTGCAGTAGTCCTAAAACTGTCAGAAAGGAACGCTATCCCTGAATCCCTGACGCCTGACTCACGCCCCATGCAACACATTTAGGAGGATTCCAGGCACTATCCAGCACCCTTGCGGAATTTTACACGAACACTGTAACCACATGTTAAACAACGTCGCTAACACGATTTCCTGCATTATAAAATATGAATATATAATATCCAATCCCAGTGACAGTCAGTATCCTCGTATCTATACAACCGATAGTTACAAGTGACATCTTAAACAGGTAAACAACATCAATGTTACGTTGTAGCTATTCATAAATGTGCTTCAACAACCCATGTTACATAATACTTGGATGTTTTGTGATGGAATGCAGTCTTAATTAAAAAACAATGCGTGGGATTGGGGTATAATATGTACTGTAGCACTAGCAGAACATGAACGCGCTGTAACTGAGGGAGGAGTCAGGGAAAACCCCTCGCTCTCTGCAACACTACAACCGCAGTTCTCTAATTCAAGAAATAGGGCCTTTGCGACATTTTTTACACTTTATTTGTCATGTGTTACGTAACATGTAAATACTGGCAAATGTATCAGAAACATGGCAATATATCAGACATACCTATGGGCGCAAAAAAGGAACATTCTGTTTTAGCACGTTGCGTTTCAAGCAAGATAACTTAGCAACATACACATAGCTGTTACACTAGAATGCTGCAGACGTCTAGACAAAAACTCTGCCATGGTAAGTAACGGAAGGCTGTACTGTATAGTCTTCTTTGGTGGTAAAATTTGCTATTATTTTTTTCCCAAAAAAAGACACATGCATACGCTGAACAAAATAAACGAGAAAGACGTTAAGAAAATAACTAGCCGAACGAGCTAGAACGTCCCCATCATCAGGAGTTGTAGCTACACCAGCCCCGTAAAAACACTGCCCCAGAACACCACGGCATGCAGCCCGAAGTGGCAACCACGACAAACAAATATCTACAGACTGAATATATACTTACACGTGCGGTCTTAATAATTGCCAGGGATTTCTGGTTTAACACACCTCAACCATAAGGGGAAAGGTCTGCTTTTTTCTCTGCTCCTTCTGTCTCTCTCACTTTCTATTGCAGGAAACAGACAGGCCCACTGACGTCAACGGGGGTCCCGTCTCCGCCTCCCAGCCACAGGATGTCTTTCAGGGAGGTATACGACGATCGAACTACGATCGAATAAGTTATTGAAAGCAATATAACCGGCGTCTTACTTTTGACTATATTTCAAAGGAAATAATTTATAACGTATATAAAGTGCGTATTGATCATTTTTATAATTAAAAACTTATTTGCCTGAAATGTTCGTTTTTATTTGAAGTGTCGTTTGTCGCACACCCCCCTGAAGGCATCCCCATTCACATAGTTTAGGGCTGACGGTTTTCCCGGAGGTTCCTTGTTGTCAGGTCACGTTATGCCCCTCCACTGTGCCGACTGGGCTTTCCCATGCAGATCCATAGCAGTTGCTAACACTGTAGCAAACCTTAATAGACTTTGCCTTCCCCGAGCTACAGAGGCTGATTTCAGAAAACGAAGAATGTTGCTGCTATATTAACTACAGATCGTATTTCAAATCTGCATACACCATGTTGCCTGCTGAGATTGCAATTGGGTTTTATAGGCTACACATTGTTATTCGGAATCATAGATTGATGTTTTTATTGTAATAAAATTGGGTTGGTCCTCCATGCAAAAATGGACATATAATGTATCCTGTATATATGTCGACAAATACGCCTTTCAAAACCAATTATTTTTGTAGAACGTGACATTACAGTAGGAGCCTAAATTAATACGTTCTACAAACCTATACATTTTCCTCTGCACAATAAAATGTGTTTGCTATTTGATGTCGACATCAAATTGGATTTGTCATAGGTTTTGTAATCAGTTGTAGAAAGACAGTGAAATGCATATTTACATACCTTTTAAAATAATACATTATTTTAGTTAAAGAAAAGTAATAAATAAATGCAAAATAAAGATGGGTCATAGCAGGCCCGCCGCTAGGGGGGACAAACGGGTCTGTTGTTCCGGGCCCAGGGTAGGGGGGGCCCAGTACTGACATTGGGTTGACATTAAAGGGCCCATCTAAGATTATCTCATCCTGGGCCCAGGCAAGACTGTCAGCTGGCCTGGGTCATAGTAATAGAAGTAATTTACTGTATCCACAATGAATAACTAACTTCAAAGGAGTGCCAGTACCAAATTGATGTGTGTGGTAGAAGTAAGGATTATCTACACATATTGCTTTTTTCAGTCACTTCCTAGAGGTAATGTTTTTCTTTGGACATTTGTTATGTGACCTAAACAGCTGTATCTGTGATCTCAACCTGTATTTAGTTGGCATTGTGTATTGCATCTGGAGTTGCTTTAGACGCGGTTTTAAATAGACATGGTTAAACATTCATTATATTCCAGAAGGATTCCAAGTGCTGCATTCTAAGTGGAAACTCCCAACAATGATAAATTCACATCCATATGAACAACGGGAAAGCAGTTGATGACCTTGTGTTTTTAAATGTGTTTCTGAATATGCTTGGAGGAATGACTGTTACTACCTCAACCTAACATGGACCGTTTTCTATTGTCTCTCAAGCATGGTCAAGCAGGAACTGGCAAAGTAGAATTTTATTTCATGGTTTGCCTTGTGTTAAAAACATAGAAAGTACATTTTCCCCATTTAATGTATTAGCTTGACTGGGGAATATTTTAGACTGCATGATCACTTTCTGTTGATGATTCATCGTAAGAAACTGTAGGCCTACTCGGGGTGTGTCTTTACCTAAGTAAATTTCAATTTAGACAAAAAAAAGTCCTACCTTAACATTTTATTTAATGTGATATGTCTGGTACTATTCCTATTGACATTGATAACTATAAAAATTTTCTTCTGGGTCCCAACATCTTATACATTTGTTTAGGGTCGCAACATTTTCCCAAGTTGTCTAGTCACAAAAACTGAAGCCTGGGCCTAATGACTAGAGCTACAAACTAATGAATATTAAATGAAAATCAGTTATACTCACTGGAGTCGCTGGAACATGGTGCTGCTGTAAAATGTACACAACCTTTGCTATCCATCTGTAGGGAAGGTAACTATAATTGCTGTAAAAATGTGTAGAAACTGTGCATGTGGAAGACAACTAATGCCATAAATATCTATACATATATACACCGATCAGCCCTAACATTATGACCACTGACAGGTGAAGTGAATAACACTGATAATCTCGTTATCATGGCACCTGTCAGTGGGGGGGGGGTAAAATAGGCAGCAAGTGAACATTCTGTCCTCAAGGTTGATGTGTTAGAAGCAGGAAAAATGGGCAAGCGTAAGGATCTGAGCGACTTTGACAAGGGCCAGATTGTGATTGCTAGACGACTGGGTCAGAGCATCTCCAAAACTGCAGCCCTTGTGAGGGTTCCTGGTCTGCAGTGGTCAGTACCTATCAAAAGTGGTCCATGGACGGAAAAGTGATGAACCGGCGACAGGGTCATGGGCGGCCAAGGCTCATTGATATACAGTGGGAGCGAAGGCTGGTCTGTGTGGTCCGATTCAACAGACGAGCTACTGTAGCTCAAATTGCTGAAAAAGTTAATGCTTGTACTGATTGAAAGGTGTCAGAACACAGTACATCGCAGTTTTTTGTGTATGGGGCTGCATAGCCATGCTGACCCCTGTCCACTGCCGAAAGCGCCTAAAATGGGCACGTGAGCATCAGAACTGGACAACAGCGCAATGGAAGCAGGTGGCCTGGTCTGATAAATCATGTTTCCTTTTACATCACGTGGATGGCTGGGTGTGTGTGTGTCGCTAACCTGGAGAACAAATGCCACCAGGATACACTATGGGAAGAAGGCAAGCCAACAGAGGCAGTGTGATGCTTTGGGCAATGTTCTGCTGGGAAACCTTGGGTCCTGCCATTCATATAGATGTTACTTTGATACGTACCACCTACCTGAGAATTGTTGCAGACCATGTGCACCCTTTCATAGCAATGGTGTTCCCTGATGACATTGGCCTCTTTCAGCAGGATAATGCGCCCTGCCACAAAGCAAAAATGTTTCAGGAATGGTTTGAGGAACACAGCAACGAGTTCAAGGTTTTGACTTGGCCTCCAAATTCCCCAGCTCTCAATCCAATTGAGCATCTGTGGGATGTGCTGGACAAACAAGTCCGATGCATGAAGGCCCCACCTCGCAACTTACAGGACTTAAAGAATCTGCTGCTAACGTCTTGGTGCCAGATACCACAGCACACCTTCAGGGGTCTAGTGGAGTCCATGCCTCGACGGGTCAGGGCTGTTTTGGCGGCAAAAGGGGGACCTACACGATATTAGGCAGGTGGTCATAATGTTCTGGCTGATTGGTGTATATATATTTATATATACACATCTCTCTCTCTCTCTCTCTTTCTCTCTCTCTCTCTCTCTCTCGATATATACAGGTGCTGGTCATAAAATTAGAATATCATCAAAAAGTTGATTTATTTCAGTAATTCCATTCAAAAAGTGAAACTTGTATAATGCATACATTCATTCCACACAGACTGATATATTTCAAGTGTTAATTTCTTTTAATTTTGATGATTATAACTGACAACTAATGAAAACCCCAAATTCAGTATCTCAGAAAATTAGAATATTACTTAAGACCAATACAAAAAAAGGATTTTTAGAAATGTTGGCCAACTGAAAAGTATGAACATGAAAAGTATGAGCATGTACAGCACTCAGTACTTAGTTGGGGCTCCTTTTGCCTGAAGTACTGCAGCAATGCGGCGTGGCATGGAGTCGATCAGTCTGTGGCACTGCTCAGGTGTTATGAGAGCCCAGGTTGCTCTGATAGTGGCCTTCAGCTCTTCTGCTCTGTTGGGTCTGGCGTATCGCATCTTCCTCTTCACAATACCCCATAGATTTTCTATAGGGTTAAGGTCAGGCGAGTTTGCTGGCCAATTAAGAACAGGGATAGGAGTCTATTAGCATGGCACATCTTGACGTGGCAATATTTGCCCACTCTTCTTTGCAAAAGCGCTCCAAATCTGTCAGATTGCGAGGACATCGCCTGTGCACAACCCTCTTCAGATCACCCCACAGATGTTCAATTGGATTCAGGTCTGGGCTCTGGCTGGGCCATTCCAATACGTTAATCTTCTGGTGAAGCCATGCTTTTGTGGATTTCAATGTGTACTTTGGGTCGTTGTCGTGCTGAAAGGTGAACTTCCCCTTCATCTTCAGCTTTCTAACGGACGCCTGAAGGTTTTGTGCCAAAAATGCCTGGTATTTGGAACTGTTCATAATTCCCTCCACCCTGACTAAGGCCTCGGTTCCAGCTGAAGAAAAACACCCACAAAGCATGATGCTGCCCCCACCATACTTCACTGTGGGTATGGTGTTCTTTGGGTGATGTGCAGTGTTGTTTTTGCGCCAAACATACTTTTTGGAATTATGGCCAAAAAGTTCAACCTTGGTTTCATCAGACCATAACACAATTTCCCACGTGCTTTTGGGGGACTTGATGTTTGTTTTTGCAAACGTCAGCCGGGCTTGGATGATTTTCTTTGTAAAAAAAGTCTTCCGTCTTGACACCCTACCCCATAGCCCATTCATATGAAGAATAAGGGAGATTGTTGTCACATGTAGCATACAGCCAGTACTTGCCAGAAATTCCTGCAGTTCCTTTAATGTTGCTGTAGGCCTCTTGGAAGCCTCCCTGACCAGTTTTCTTCTCGTCTTTTCATCAGTTTTGGAGGGACTTCCAGTTCTTGGTAATGTCTCTGTTGTGCCATATTTTCTCCACTTGATGATGACTGTCTTCACTGTGTTCCATGGTATATCTAATGCTTTGGAAATTCTTTTGTACCCTTCTCTTGACTGACATCTTTCAACAATGAGATCCCTCTGATGCTTTGGAAGCTCTCTGCGGACCATGGCTTTTGCTCTGAGATGCAACTAAGAAATTGTCAGGAAAATTCTACTAGAACAGCTGAACTTTATTTGTGATTAATCAGAGTCACTATAAATGATGGCAGGTGTGTAATGACTTCTATTTAACATGAGTTTGAATGTGATTGGTTAATTCTGAACACAGCCATATCCCCAGTTATAAGAGGGTGTGCCCACTTATGCAACCAGGTTATTTTAAGGTTTTTATTTTTCATTTTTCCCCCTCGAGGATTTCAGATTGTTTTTCAATTGAATTGTTCACATTATAGGTCACATTAAAAGTGGAAAAAGTTCTGACATGATTTATCTTTGTCTCATTCTTTTACATCACAAAAACCTGGCATTTTAACAGGGGTGTGTAGACTTTTTATATCCACTGCAACAGAATGGCACAATCATAAAATAAAACATGGCAACAAAGAAAAAAATGAAATGACCCCTGTTCAAAAGTCTGCATACCCTTAGTTCTTAATACTGTGTATTGCCCCTTTAGCATCAATGACAGCGTGCAGTCTTTTGTAATAGTTGTCTATGGGGCCCCAAATTCTTGCAGGTGGTATAGCTGCCCATTCGTCTTGGCAAAATGCCTCCAGGTCATGCAAAGTCTTGGGTCGTCTTAAATGGACCGCACGTTTGAGATCTCCCCAGAGTGGCTCGATGTTATTAAGGCCAGGAGACTGTAATGGCCACTCCAGAACCTTCACCTTTTTCTGCTGTAACCACTGGAGGGTCAACTTGGCCTTGTGCTTAGGGTCATTGTCGTGCTGAAAAGTCCAAGAGCATCCCATGCGCAGCTTTCATGCAGAAGAATGCAAATTGTCTGTCAGTATTTTCTGATAACATGCTGCATTCATCTTGCCATAAATTTTCTCAAGATTCCCCATGCCTTTAGAGCTCACACACCCCCAAAATATCAGTGAGCTACCACCATGCTTCACAGTGGAGATGGTATTCTGTTCAATATAAGCCTTGTTGACACCTCTCCAAACATAGCGCTCATGGTTGTGGCCATAAAGCTCTATTTTGGTCTCATCACTCCAAATTACAGTGTGCCAGAAGCTGTGAGGCATGTTAAGGTGTTGTCGGGCATATTGTAACCAGGCTTTTTTGTAGCATTGGCGCAGTAAAAGTTATTTCTGGCAACTTGACAATGCAGCTCATTTTTGTTGAAGTATCTTCATATTGTGCTCCTTGAAACAACCACAACGTCTTTTTCCAGAGCAGCCTATATTTCTCCTGAGGTTACCTGTGGGTTTTTCTTTGTATCCCGAACAATTCTTCTGGCAGTTTTGGCTGATATCTTTCTTGGTCTACCTGACCTTGGCTTGGTATCAAGAGATCCCCGAATTTTCCACTTCTAACAAGTGATTGAACAGTACTAACTGGCATTTGCAAGGATTTGGATATCTTTTTATATCCTTTTCCATCTTTATAAAGTTCCATTACCTTGTTACGCAGGTCTTTTGACAGTTCTTTTCTGCTCCCCATGGCTCAGTATCTAGCCTGCTCAGTGCATCCACGTGAGAGCTAACAAACTCATTGACTATTTATACACAGTCACTAATTGCAATTTAAAAAGCCACAGGTGTGGGAAATTCACCTTTGATTTCCATTTTCACCTGTGTGTGTCACCTTGTGTGTCTGTAACAAGGCCAAACATTCAAAGGTATGTAAACTTTTGATCAGGGCGGTTTGGGTGATTTCAGTTATCATTATGATTTAAAAAGGAGCCAAACAACTATGTGATAATAAATGGCTTCATATAGTCACTATCCTTAAATAAAAGACAGTTTTTTTGCATGATCAGTCATATTTTCAAAATTAACACCAACATTTCACAATTTCTACCAGGGTATGCAAACTTATGAGCACAACTGTATATACAGTTCATTCATATGCACCATAACAGTAAATGCCAATTTCACCTTCGTTGACTTCCACAATACTTTTATTGGTTAAATAGAGATATACTTGCTTTTAGATCTACATGCTGGGATGTATAGACATCATGCGATACAATTAATGGTCTGTACAGTGGTCCAGTACCCTGTGTGTTGAAGACTGATGAGTTCCACTAGAGTCCAACAAAGTAACATTCTGTCCTCCAACTTTGTTTGTTCTTTATGTAACTGGCTAGGCCAAGCAAATTAAACTTGACATCCTTATAATAAAGTTATAGATCATTTATGATATTGTTCTCCTTGCAGATAGTCTGTTTTATTTGCATTGTACTACATGTTGAACATTATTATTCTCTGGCATACAAAATGGAGACCTGATTCCTGCCACATACTGAACTATGCGGCAGGAATCAGGGGGTTTAAAAAAATCCAAAAAAGCAAACACTATTCAGATACAATGTTTCATGAGAGTGCATACATATGCCTCAAACCTTACTATCCGAGAAAACATGGGTTGGGAACCCAATCAAATAAGATTGAGTGTTGGAAGTATTAAGCTAAAAAATGTCTCATGGATATTCCAGAAGACATATTAACAAATACATCAACAATACATACAAAGATTTGGGGTTGTTGTCACGGTATGGTGCTGATCAGCACCATCGTGCCACGCACTCCTGGTTCCCGTCACTACATGAACTCACCCCGGACTCATTTATTGTCTTGTCTCCCATAATCATGCACACCAGGTTCCAATCTTCCCATCACTAAGTGTTTAAATGTTTCTCCTCTGCTCCCCTCACTTGTTGGTTATTCTTTCTTCATGTTGCACGTCAGTGGTGAGTTAGTTTCGCTGTGTAACTTCAGTCCCTTTGTTTTTGTTCAGTTTGTGTTTGTACTCGGTGTTTGTTTAAATTAAATTTCTACATCGAATACAATTCTGCCTGTGCCTGGTTCCTCCTCTCCAGCACTACATTGTGACAGTCGTTCAAAAGTTTGGGGTCACTTAGAAATCTCCTTGTTTTCCATAAAAACATACATGAAATGAGTTTGAATAGGAAATACTACTAAATTATGAGGAAATATACTCATTGACAAGGTTATAAATAATCATTTTTAATTGAAATTATGATAGTGTCCTGCATCTCATGTTCTTTTTTATCCGAACACCTCAAACTTAGATTTGTCGGTCCATAACACTTTTTTCCAGTCTTCCTTTGTCCTCTTTTGCCCATCTTAATCTTCTCTTTTTATTGGCCAGTCTGTGATATGGCTTTTTCTTTGCAACTCTGGCTAGAAGGCCAGCATCCTGGAGTCGCCTCTTCACTGTTGACGTTGAGACTGATGTTTTGCGGATACTGTTTAATGAAGCTGCCAGTTGAGGACCTGTGAGGTGTCTGTTTCTCAAACTAGACATTAATGTATTTGTCCTCTTGCTCAGTTGTGAACGGGGCCTCTCCCTCTTTTTATTCTGGTTAGAGCCAGTTCAGGCTGTTGTTCTGTGAAGGGAGTACTACACAACTTTGTATGAGATCTTCAGTTTCTTGGCAATAGGCATTTCTTAGAACAAGAATAGACTGACAAGTTTCAGAAGAAAGCTCTTTGTTTCTGGAGCTAGTAATCAAACCCACAAATTTTGAGCCAGTAATGAAACCCACAAATGCTGATGCTGAAGATACTGAACTAGTCTAAAGAAGGCCAATTTTATTACTTCATTAATCAACACAACAGGTTTCAGCGGTGCAAACATAATTGCAAAAGGGTTTTTTAATTATTAATGAGCCTTTTAAAAAGAAACGGATCAACAAACACAACATGCCACTGGAACAAAGGGTGCTGATGATGGGTCTCTGTACGCCTATGTAGATGTTCCATTTAAAATCAGCCGTTTCCAGCTACAATAGTCATTTACAACATTAACAATGTCTCCACTGTATTTCTGATCAATTTGATGTTATTTTAATGGGAAAATATTGCTTTTCTTTCAAAAACAGGGACATTTCTAGATGACCCCAAACTTTTGAATGGCAGTGTATTTAGAAACGTAAAATTATCGTGCCATGTCAACATAGAGAAAAGGTCAACGGATGTTTGGCTAAAATCAAAACTCAGAACTTACAACTAGATGCAAAACTACAACAGTTCTGATGCCTAAGTCACATCTCACCTAAAAAGAAAACAAAGGTCTGTGTGTGTGTGTTTAGTACTGTATGTGTCCAGCTAGTGTGTGTGTGGATGTAGTCAGAACTAACGGGATAGTGCAAAACAAGGCACAATGCATATAGACTGTGTAGTTATTTGATTAATCATTCAGCAGCCTTGTTCAACTATTTTCAACAAAATAAGCTAGGCCTACTAATGGGACTTTTATCTAATGGGACTTTTACCTAATGGGACTTTTATCTTCAACATAGAATGCTGCTGCAGTAAATTGAGCCACAGCACCCCATTGCCTACATGGTGCTCAAAGACGATACGGTACCTGTGAATTCATCAGATGACGCAGTATAAGGTTATATTTAACCCAGGCCTCTGCTCCTCATGACATGACTGCTACCACTGTGTGTTTCGCTATGACACATCACCTAATGAGAACGCTGGTATATTTTTGTCACCAGAAATAAAGTTAGTGGGTTTTCTCATTAGAACAGATTCCTCACACAGCAACACACATACATATGTATGAATGTTGTATGTGCGTGTGTTTGTGTATTACCTTTTAATGACATCCGACAAAGGTTTTGCGTTGGTCCTCATGCTTCTTGACCTTAGTGCCGCCTACAACACCATTATTTACTCCCTTCTTTTGAAGAGATTGAAGATGTTTATGCCTGGTTTATATCCTATCTTTCAGAAAGTTATCAGTTTGTTGGACGGTGGATGTGTGGATAGTCTGTCCTCTGTCAAATCGAAGTATGCTTTGGTGTTCCTCAAGGCTCTGTTTTGGGACCATTTTGGGCCTTTTGGTCATTCTGAAACACAATGTCAATTTTGGCTGCTATGGAGATGACCCACAGTTGTACACTTTAATGAAAAATGGCAAAGCTCCAAAATGGCCTACCCTGGAATCCTATGTTTCAGACATAAGAGTTTGGATGACAGACATTTTTTACTTTTATACTCTGAAAAAACTGAAATGCCATTTTAGGTTCCAAGAACTAAGAGATTTTAAGTCAGATCTCACAATTTACTTTGACGGTGGTACGGTCATTTCTCCAAAAACTATGAGGGACTATGGCGTTACCCTTTTCATCATGTGGAAACACAGCCCATCTACATTTGCTGGTCATCTGAACATACAATCTGCTGATGTAAATGCAATGATCGGTGAAGTTATTGCTTGCAGAAGGACATTGTTTTGAAAGTTTTGGGAAAAGTATTTTTAATAAAAATGTGTGAATGGGCCCTTTGAACATCTGTTACCCTTAACTTTTTCAGACAGTGGTCAATTTTTCATTGAAAGGTCTATTGCAATACAAGATGTTAACATACCATATAAGCGGCATTGGTCTTGCCCCACATTTTATTGCGAACGAGCTGGCCAACATGTCAGCTAATGCAAGTAATAAACAACAGTTGTAAGCCAAACTGAGCTTTCTTTGGCTAATTTTGCCACAACATCATCACACTTTGCTCAACTTTTGCTTAACTTTCGTCCTCCTACCCTATTGTTTAAATTTTGTCAAAAACAACCTCACACGAATAGATGGCTTTTGATTAGACTGCCTTCAAATGCACGGGATTGACGCGATATGACTGTTATGACCATGTCATTGCCGACCAATGTGATCAGAGAAATATGCAGTTTTTATGTATCTTCTTGTCGTCTTTGGCTTCCCCCGTTACATCTCAGCCTACTGTAGTGGGACTTCCATCCCACTCCTCCATGGTTATGATTCACCTTTTTCCACTGTACACTGCTACAGAAGGGCATCAACACAGCCTAATGAGGATGCCTTGTGACAAAGATAAGTTTAGGAAATATATAACGTTATCTGTTTACTGACTAGAGCTTAGTTGAGCGTGAATATATTAAGGTACGCATTTAGTATGCATGTGCGTTGTCATTTGTTTCCCTACGACGTTGAGCAGATGAAAAGTGATTAAAGGAAATAATGAAGAACAAATCGCTCATCTGCATCACTATCTAATATTTAAAAAAAAAATAGTGAGTAGGAGTTCAATTTTACCAGCCTACAGAACACATAGTAACAGATCTGCTCAAAGGGCACTCTCCCACACGTCTGCGTCTTGTCTTCTCAAAACACGTAGCCTCATTTGCATCCACCACTGTCTCCCCGCCCACAGAGAGAGATGCTTTAATATGAAAGGGAGAGAGGCCGGGTTGACATGAATTATTTTACTGCTTTTTAATCCGTTAAGACAAGTAGCGTGTCAATTTGAGGAGCCCAAGCATTGTCCGGTAGTTGAAGACTTTAACACCTATTAAAGGTCCTATAAGTTGTTTTGAGAATAGTCTTGGTTTTGCACTCTGGGTCCACTCTGGGAAGTGATCGGTAAGTCCTTGCAAACGCCTCCTGAGTGTCAGCTTACAAGCTACAGTCACTCACTAGATTCAAAGACACTGTTCTCTATGTAGTGCACTAAGTCTGACTAGAGAGTGAATAAGGTGCCTTTTGGGTCATTCCTCCATCCCTTCTGGGCTCCTATCTGTTCCAAAAGGCTACGCTACTCTGCCTCAATTCTTGAAGCCCCAGCATTCCTACGCTTGGCCGATGCCACCTCAACTTGTGACAATGTTCCAATAAAATGCTAATTTTAGCCCTATTAAAAGTAGGGAACTTATTCAGCTGCCTCCACAACACTCATTTGCTGCAGCAGCAAATGGCTATTAATAACCTGAAGTGGGTTCAGTACATAAGCCCATCTGTCCTCCAGAACTGTCCTGTTGAACAATGGCCTCTTATATGTGAACAGGCTAAGAAGATGACTGGTGCTTCTGGTTTTGAGCTTCAGTCCCCTGGCTTTTTGTCTCCAAATGGACCCTTATTTCCTACATAGTGCTCTTCTTTTGATCAGAAACTTATGGACTATGTAGGGAATAGAGTGCCATTTGGGAAGTACACTATGTTAGAGTTTGCTTTTCTTCAGGGGAGTTTTTAATTGTCTGGTATGATTTTCTTCACAAACCTTGAAATTAACCAAGATTTCACAAGTGAGTGTTAGCCTATTGGCAGCGAGTCATCCTCTTAGGGTATTCACTCTTCATGCTTGCATACCATAGAAGACTATAATGTTCAACAATTCCTTTATTTCCACATGGGGTATAGATTTATGTCCTTATTCAAGTATATAGGTTAGTGTTTCATTCTTTTCCCAGACACATCCCCAAATGTAATACTCTAGACCATTTGCCATTTGAACGCGGGAACATACATTTAATTTTTTCTTTTACTGCAATGAGCTTATAATTGCTGTAATTTACACCCCACACCTGACAGTTTTTTATTTTATTGTCATCATATATATCTGAAGCCAGGGAACAAACAGTAGTTAGCCTCCTATGCAAAATGTATCTCATCAGTTTCCAATAGGGCCGGCATGCACAACTATTAAAAGCCTCCTGTTAATGTAAATTAAGACAGCCGTAATGTCCACCACCGTGACCTGTCAGTTATGTCGGCGGAGTTCCTTTTTGTTGTGTCACTGCACTGCGGCGCCGCAAGGAAACCACTCTATACCGCAGCGCCGCAGCCGCGCGTGTGCGTATGTACGTACGTGAGTGAGCATGATTGAGCTGTCTAATTCCATGCATTCTCCACAACCAACACTGAAGCTGCTGAGGAGCTTTGTTTACACCATGCCATACAATGTTACATAACTGAGGCTGTTGCCCAGGCATCGCTGACTCCACTCCACAGGCCCCTCTGCTTAGGCTAGGCGGCCACATGACTGGCTGATTGACTGACTGATTAAATAGTGCTCACTGATAAATACAGCACACGGTACGTAACGAGATAATTAGCTGACAGTTTTGTTGAGGTTTTTTTGGAGGGGCGGCCTGGACACGTTACTCATGAAGTAACCCTGGTACAGTCACCACTAGGTTTGAATGCATCTAGTTTCGTTGGGACCGGTCACTCCAGAGCCATGTGTTTGGACTGTGTTTGAATACAGTATATGGTACCAATGCACGCTGGTGGCGTGGATGGAAGAGCGGGGATTGTTATTCATATTACACTTTGTTGGACTGGGATCATAAGTCAGGGAGTTAGTCAACCATGAATTTCCAGTGTTATTAGATATTGTGTGAAACAATTAATTCAAAGACTAATCTATATTATATGTTAGTGTCTTTTTGTTTTATGCAATAGCGAGCCAGTTCTGGAGAAATTATTCCATTAATTACTTATATATGCCAAGATTCCATGAAAGAAACCATTCATAACAATCCTTCCACTGCCATACACTGACTGAAATCTCTCTTCGATTGACATGTCCTAAAGTGCTGACAAGGTATGAAATAATTGCAATCACAGCTTTCCAAGGAAAAAGTGTTAACATTGATGGTCGATTTACACATAATTTAGAGTCTGTTAAAACTGAAAATGCGTACAAAATGTGTATAAACTGTACTGTAGTAAAAAAAAGAAAAATAAAGTAATTACAGTTGGACTGGAGTGGATTTATCTCTGTCCAGAATTACTGCCATTCCATCCCATTTTGGAACTGTTAAGGTTTAAGAAATAGCCTCTAGTAATTTTGGATGATCTCTATGGATGTGTTATTGATCTATCAACCAGTAATGATAAAGGAATCACCAAGAATACATTTTTTTCCCCATGCGGGGATCTCATTTTGCTTCTGCATAATAAAGAAAAAAATATTTAATCATTTTTAAATTAAATTTTAACGTGTCTGCAGCAAGAACCATAGTTCTGTGACATTTCTGCCGATGTAGGACAATATCCTAAGTATTGCATTTTAAACACATGTAGCACAAAAACCTTGCCTCTGTGCAGCCTAACCTTTGAGAGGAAACTGAGGAGGTGTTTTCCTGCTCAAGTCACAAACACATCATCACTGGTAACAATGTCTGTCAATGCTCGTTACTTTGTGTGTGCAATCCCCCCGAGATGAGATGATGGACTCAAGGTCACAGGTATAGCGGCTCCCCTGATCCACAAAATAACAACCCCATAGAAAAAGCAGTTTGTCTCAAATAGGACCCTTTTTCCTATATAGTAGACTAGGTTTAACCGGGGCTCATAGGACTCAGGTCAAAAGGAATGTTGTGTGTAGGACACATTGAGCCATTTGGGACTACTCCTGTCTCTTTGTATTCTAGGGTCCATCAGTGATTGTCAGTGCTGTCCTAACCATCTGCCTGTCTCTGAAATAAGCAGCCGCTACCCTCTATTCAATCGGCAAGACTTTTTGTTTGTCATTCTGTCTCTCAGTGAAATAATCCTGTGCCATTTTACTCTCTAAATGTTTTCTTGAAGAGAGCAATCAACAATTTACTTGGATATTATTGATGCCAATGCTGCCTCCTGCGTCCTTGATAGCAATTTGGGAATTTGAAAACCTCTAATACTTTGGGAGATCTGTATTAGACAGACACATAAAGAGAGTTGTGGTGCATTCATGCTCTACATTTGCCATACTGGATGGGATGTTGTGTGTATGTGTGTGTATGCGTGATTGCCGTTTTATAAAACCACCAAAAAGGCAATTTCAAGAGCACTTTGCACAAAGAAATTGTGACTCACATTCTCTTTCTGAGGGGCATCGTGAAAGACAAAAATCAAAATTACACAGTGCCACAAAGTAGCAGGTATTCCCATCAATGATTAAAAGTGTTTACTTGAAGACTTGACGGCTGAGGGAACAGCTAGCTGGAACCCACGCGGGACCTATCATGCAGGGAAAGGTTCCACAGTAAATTAATGACGACACAACTGAGAGGTTCTGCTATCTTTGCTGCTGCCATCGGGACGTGTTTAGAGTCCTCATTTAATAAAGCATCTGTATCACCACATCCTTACCATACAAAAGATGTCCTATTTTCTGGCAGTTTCCCACAGCAGGAAAGTAATTATGCAGCAATTAGAAATGTTATGTGGATTATTATTTTGTTGGTTTTGACACTGGGAAATTTACATTTTGCTCATTTAGCCAACACTGTTACCCAGAGACAAACAGAGAATTTATTTTAAGAAGGTAGTTGGAACAACCGCAGTTCAGAAGTAGCTACTATATTCTACTCAGTTAATTAGTTATCAGCGAAAGGTCAGTGCTGATAGACAATACAAACAGTAAACATAGTAAGTGTTCGATCAAGGTGGCTGTAGAGTTATTTCGATTACTCAAAATCTAGTCGGTGTTGTTTATGGGAAATTACAATTACTTTAGAGGCTTTATTCTATTTAAAATACACAACTAGTATGCATTTCTTACTCTGCAGAAACATTCATGCATCAACAGGATGATGAAATAAAGATAAGGCATTTTTACACCGTGTGTGGCACGGGCATTCTCAAATGATCAATTCTCTGTGGCTGTAAATTCGTCAGTGTTTAAACTCAGCCTTTAACATAAACTTGGGCAGATTGCCATGATAAAGAATGTTAATGAAATAAACTAAAAAGAATCTAAAAAGAATCTAAAAACATTATCATGCCCTAACAATGATCCCAGCATCAGCTTTAAGCAAAGCGCTTCTCGGAAAAGCTTGCATTTCTGCCTGGCTGTGGTAAACCCTGATTTTGTCCTCTTCAACCCAGAGGCTGGCTGGAACCCAAATCGGAGTCTGCCTTCGCCACTAAACCAGCCTTAAGGGTAAATAAATCCCCTATTTGACTATCCCCCATGTAAGGAGGGGATTAAGAGAAAAGCTGCATTTTTAAGGTCGCTTCCTTCAAGTGGGGAGGCAGATTTATTGGGAAGGGCCCTTTTTGGGGCCGTTTAAAGAGTCAGTGTACTGGTCGACGTGACAGTGGATTGCCACCGTTATGTGGTCTTTCCATTTCTCAGCAGCGGCGGTCCAACTGTGGACCTGCCAGGTACTGCAGGGCACAACACCGGGCCGACGTTATGGTAACGCTGTGACAACGCTTCGGCAACGTTCCATTGAGGGGGGGGGCGAGGAGACTGGAATCCTGGATGCCTGGTGTGTTTCAGGAGGAGAATAATACTGTGTCAACATTTCCAGTGACATTACTTAAGGGGAAAAAGCTGCATGGGTTGTTGGTAAGGCAAGTCCCCAAGATGTGTTCTATATTAAAGCTGGGATCCTTAATTTGAACAATAACAAAGCTGCAACGCCATCTGTGTGTTGGTAAAAAAAAAAAAAAAAAACCTGGAGGATGGGTCTGAATAAATTGAACTCTTGAAATGCATATAGCTATGAAAGCAAGGTCTTATCATCCAATATATCACAATTATAGTGAACCAGTGTTTTGGGGCTACAAAGTGTTTATTTACAATGTCCACAAACATTATAGTTAAACAAACGTATATTGTGGGTTCTTTTGAGGTACCAAAGTTGAACTAAACTCATGAGGCATTTATATGTTTCTTTAGAAATCTATGGCTATGCAGGACATTATTAAAGGGATAGTTCAACCTAAAATGAAACGTGATTTTAGGTCACACTATCCCTTTAACCTATAGTTAAAAAATGATATGTAGAAAAGATCCTAACTATGAGGCTGGAAGACTTGCCCCGGTAGATATAATGGACACCCCTTGTTAATCTAGCTGAGAGCTGAGGAAAGCAAAAATTTGAGTTATTGTGTTATTCCATCACTTTTATTTAAAGTCACAGACACAACAATACTAATGTTTACACTGTAGTCTTGGTTACAAGAAAACATTGGGCCAGCATTTCCTTTTCTTCTATGAGCAAAGTCAAAATACACTGCTAAGCAAAGGCAGTTAAAATAGACAGCAAAGCATATACAGTCAAATGGCTGCAGTGAATTGTGGCGCCATGGAAAAACATATCTGGAAAATACACAAGGAAAATACATGTCATGAAAAACTTCAGCTACACTTTTTTTTGACCAATCGCTGGAAAAAAAACCCAGAGCTTCACCTATCCACCCTTTCTTCCCCGACAGCTCTCGTTGTTGAAGTGTTTGGCTGGACATGGTCTGTACTGAGAAAAAAGCGTCAAACATGTGACAGCTTTTCCAAAGGGTAGATAGCCTAGTGGTCACAGTGTCAGGCCAGTGACTGAAAGATCGCTGGTTTGAATCCCAGAGCTGACATGGTAAAAATGCTGCCACCGTGCCCTTGAGCCCACTAAGCCTGAAATACTCCAGCAGTTTCTCTAGATAAGACAGTCTAGAAATACATAATTAATGTAGAGAAAAGTAAACAATTGACACTCGTCTGTGACACTCATATTTTCTAATTTTATGCAACTTAATTAAAAAGCATCATATCTTGCAAAATCTTGAGGACAATAATGGGCAGGCTAAGCTTTGAAAGCCGCTTGAGAAGCTCTGTTTGTGGGCTGCTTCCTGTAACACCTGGTAATCCCACTCATGCGGCCCAAATGGTACCCCACTCATTAACTATACAGGGCACCGCTTTAGACAGAGGTAGAGCCCAAGTGAACAGGGTGCCATTTGGGATGCAGGAGTGAGCTGCCTGAACAGAGAAAGAAAACCAGTTTTTCAATGTGCAACAAAGTTCTGCCCGCAGGATAATAGGACCTACCACTCTGAAGGTTCTGCCCGCAGGATAACAGTACCTGCCACTCTGAAGGTTCTGCCCGCAGGATAACAATACCTACCACTCTGAAGGTTCTGCCCGCAGGATAACAGTACCTACCACTCTGAAGGTTCTGCCCGCAGGATAACAGTACCTACCACTCTGAAGGTTCTGCCCGCAGGATAACAGTACCTACCACTCTGAAGGTTCTGCCCGCAGGATAACAGTACCTGCCACTCTGAAGGTTCTGCCCGCAGGATAACAGTACCTGCCACTCTGAAGGTTCTGCCCGCAGGATAACAGTACCTGCCACTCTGATACAACTCTACTGATCACTGATTGAGCTCTCTGTCTTTCCCTCTCTTGTAAATGGCTCCGCCAGAGGAGTGTGATTGGTTAATTACACACAATGATCAATCCAAACACCCACATAATATGAAAGCAGCTGGAATTGGTCTCGGCTATTAATGAAACGTGAGGCAAACCTCCTACTGCCGTTCCACACAAGCACACTAATAAAACAAAGGAAATCACCCGCCCACTCTTTCAGACACAGGTAACCAATCACACTCCTCTGGCGGAGCCATTTACAAGAGAGGGAAAGACAGAGAGCTCAATCAGTGATCAGTAGAGTTGTATCAGAGTGGTAGGTACTGTTATCCTGCGGGCAGAACCTTCAGAGTGGCAGGTACTGTTATCCTGCGGGCAGAACCTTCAGAGTGGTAGGTACTGTTATCCTGCGGGCAGAACCTTCAGAGTGGTAGGTACTGTTATCCTGCGGGCAGAACCTTCAGAGTGGCAGGTTTGCCTCACGTTTCATTAATAGCCGAGACCAATTCCAGCTGCTTTCATATTATGTGGGTGTTTGGATTGATCATCGTGAGTAATTCCAATACAGACAACCAATCGTAGCAAAAGGATTAATTATCAGTAATCTCTGTCGTCCATCAATTCTGCAGATCTGGAGTGATGAGCACTATTTAATCCCTGACATGTTTTTAATTACAATATTTAACCAGCGTGGCAAGCCCACGTGTTTTAATATCATACCTAAGACCAGCCAGTCAATATGACCATTGAATAAACAGCTACTGTATAAATACTGCAATGCATCTTTGTTTCTCTTCGACCACCATAGTCCCTGTGCCCCAGAACACCAAAGCCACCTTAATAGACTGGTCTGCATCCTATCACATGACAGTCATGGTCAAACATGCATATTGACGCAGTACATATGCACACACACACACACACACACACACAAATATGCACTCTCATTCACACAAGTACATACCTGCATATTGTACACAGACATTGACACTTTTACCCTGTTCACATACGCTGCCGGGCATGTTGGATGATCTTTATATCATTCTAGAAAAGTAGTTTATGAAGCCTATATCCTATTTGATGGACGTGAGTGCTAATTCTTCATCACGAAAAGAGGAAAGAGAGAAAAAAACTGCATTAATTTCCCGGCCCTCTAGTCTTAGGTTGCTGTCACCTGATCATGAAGAAGTGAAACCACATTAATGACTGCAGATAAAAGGTCCCTCTGAAAGTGAAATTATTAGGTTTGTTGAAGTTGAAGTGCTCTTTTTCAGTATACTTTTTTTTGCACTGACTGTTGATATAAAACTGACTAACTCTAAATCACTTTCAATTTCTACCAAGTGGCATGAAATTCTCCCACAAGGTATTCTGAAGATCAACGCCATCTCTTCAGATCCAGTAAAAGTGATAAACGTGCTGGATATTGATTGAGGTTTGGGAAGGTTGGCAACGTATTGGAGACTTTGCATTAATAAACACACACAAACACACACAAGAACTATTCTGAAGGAAATGACGTAGCAGTATGTCTTTAGAATGATTTGTTTTGGTTCCTGCCACACAACTTTGTGAGTACAGAAACTGTGTTTATATGTCATTCTGGACAGATGTTTATATTTGCCTTAATCAAATTTTAAGGCTGGCGTGCAAGCGACCAAACTAATGTTCATGTGTTTTCACTGTCACTCTACTGAATGAATTCATAAACAAGGAATTTTGAATTACACAGACACTATAATGTTTGAACAAGGGCCTTAAATTTAATTTGGGTGCCAAGAGACACTGCAAAAGCATGTCAGGGGAAACCAGCACAATTCATTGGGAGTTGTAAAAATGAGTGTCAATTGGCTGCCTACACCTCACTTTGAAACAGATAGGAATGCTCTCTATCGCCCTCTACGGGCTTTTAGATGAACACATGGAAGCAGGGTGAGGGATTCTCCCTCCTTTCTATATGAATCAACACGGCACCACCGGGTGTGGTATTTTGCCAGTATCCCACGACTACGGGCCATTCTTAGGCATGTCGCATTTCAGAGCGCCAGAATATAGTCCTCAGCCATGTTATACTAGCAACACGACAAACCCCTGAGGTGCCTTTCGCTTTTATGAACCCGTTACCAACTAAAATACAACTGTAACAAGTTCTGTTTAGTCATACTTGTGGTATACTGTCTGGTAAACCATTGCCTTGGGCCAATCAGCATTCATGATTTGAACCACTCAGTTTATAACGAAGCAATAAGACACGGAATGCCCAGTCTTACGTAGCATGGCTTTCAGCCTGCAGCAGGGTTGGAATCAGCAGGTTAATGACATGCAATATCCACCACTCCCTCTACTACATGTCATTATGTAACTGTTCTACCTGTCAGTCGTTCAGGCAATGGTTCCAAGACACAACATGGGGCCACTGGCACTTCAAACCTGTCATCACCTGCAAGGTAATAAAGCACATCTAGAAAACAAGGCCAGAATCTCAGAGGATCAGCAAGGCACAATATTAAGGAACTGTGAGAAGTCTTTTGACTGGAATACAAACTCTGAGTGACTAAGATGGGAATATCCGCTGTGCGGTGTGCACATGTTTGTGCGTGTGTGCTTGTTAGGGGATGTCTGTGTTCTTGGTGGTCGGGACTGCTGCTATAGATCCAGTCCCACATTGATGGGGCTTTAATCGCACCTCCCACGCTCCAAGCTTATGTAATGGTAGCTGCAAGGGGAGTGCATGTTTGTGTGTGTTTCTGTGTGAGAATGTGTGTGAATATGTGTCTATTTCTACTCAGACCGGGACTGAGGGAGCAATGAGTCATACTCTCAGTTTTTTGTTTTTAAACATTCTAGCAGGAAATATATCTCCCTGATAGAAATATTGGTTTAGACACCTGTCAACGGCACTCTGCTTTCATTATATTGTTTATATCTTCAGCTGAGGCAATTCTCTACCTATTTCAGATGTAAACACACAAAGTGATGAACTGGATATTGATTATTTTCTAAGCTCAATGTATTGTGTCCGGTGCAATACAACGGCAATTCTAAAACCTAACTAGCAAAGTAACAAACACAAACTCAATAGACTTTGGGTGCCAGGAAGCAGTATTGGAATTAGGTTTCACTGACACGACTGTGTTTGAAGAGGCTGCAGTGAGCACTAGTGAATTACATAAGCTACCCACAACACCTGCTTAGAGACTTGACGCTGTACAAAACAACTTGCTGACTAAGCTCACTCTTGACAACCATTCCCCATACACAAGTGACACACACGCACACGCACACACGCACACACACACACACACACACGCACGCACACGCACGCACACGCACGCACGCACACACACGCCAGCCCCAGCCTAACAATGCTAATCGACATTTGCCTGTGGACAAGCACTGGGGGAAAGGTCACAGCCTAAGAAATGGGACTGATTGGAATGCCTGGGGCCGTTTCCCTTTTGACATCATATTCCCCTAGTTTGCGCGTCACATTAACCCAGGCCCATCCAAACTAGCGCTCTAAATAGAGAATAGGGTTTAGTTTGGGACTTGGTTAAAAGTGGCCTCCCATGTTGCATGTTAAAGCAAGGGGGTGGCGAGGGCAACCACAGCTCTAAATCAGCCGAGGCATCACAGCTTGTTAGCGAATCCCTAATGCTCATGCAAAATGCCATGCCCCAGGTGTGAGGCGCAGGAAAGAGCCCAGGCAGCCAGTCAGGGAGATTTCAGAGGATTCTATTGTAACTGTCCGAATATAATAGCCTGGAGGAGACTCACTCTTTTTCAGAAACATTGGGGGTTTTTCTGGAACTTTTCATCATGTCATCCAATAATGATGATGGCACTGATGCATTTAAGATCAAGAGAGAACTCTGTTCTTTACTCTGTTGTGAGAGAAAACAAGACAAGACTTCTGGAACAGTGAACATGAACGTAAGAATTGTTTGAATTCATTGGTTTGTGGAAACTAATCACACATCTACAGCCTTTAACAACCAGCTTGATGCGATCTCGTTCTAACCTTTACAGAAATATCTGGTTCACTAACACTGTGGGAATTCTCTGAGAGTTGAACACCAATTTCCGTTCCAAATGAGATTGCTGTTCTCAATGGGCTTCGCCTGAGTAATGGTTAGATACACGCAAATAAAACATTAGCACTGTCGAACAAAGGAGTAAGTGGAATAACGTGACCTACACCCATGCTACTGTTTCAGATTTCTGCCTGCTCATTCTGTAACTGAGACCTGAGGTGTCAACATGACAGGATGGACAGAACCTTCATTGACTATCAATTGATAGAATTTCTGCTGGGTTGTTTTTGATCAGTCCCCCGTAGTTTGTAAAAATGCATCCAGTGTTGCCAACTCTCGTGAGTCAAACAAGCAACCGCAGCTTCAAAAACAAGCCCAAAACAAGTCCACTACTGTTATAGCGTGTTACGGTCAATGAATGAGACTGCAACATATTAAACTGAAGCCACTCAGAGTTTGGAACGCAAAACATGTATTTTAACATCAACGAGCAAAGAATTCTTAACAAAAAAGAATCAAACGTCAACAACGCGTATATGGAGGGCAGGCACCATCCACTCATCTCTGATCACCTGCCAGCAGAATATGAGAGGAGAGATGGAAAACGAGGGGACAGGAGCACTAAAGGGGAATGTAAAATACATTAGTACCATATGTATCTGCTATTATAGCCTACTTGTGTGTGTATATATATATATATATATATATATATATACACACAACAAAAAACAAGCAAAAAAACAAGCATAACATATATATATATATATATATATATATATATAGTAGGCTATGTTATGCTTGTTTTTTGTTATATACTGTAATAATAGATTCTGCTTTGCAGTATCTGCACAGAGCTTTACTGTCATCACAGACCGCTTGATGTACACAGTCTTTGTTGTACTTTTTGCCATACTTGGACCACTTTGTTGGCGGCATTGTTTGTGGAAATGTATCTAGTGCTATGCCATCTAATGTCATGAATGATGACTCATCATCACTGCTGTACTAAGTGTCTATAATATTCAATACATCTACCATACTGTTCATACTCCCCATCCTACTCTTTCAAAAATTGGTGCTAGTTTACATTGTTATGTATATTATTGCCATACTTGCCATAGGCCTATCTGTAATTTCAATACCACCACCAATATTTCTGCTAGTTTACAGTTCTCTTTCTAAACTTCTTCTAGTGTACAGTGTTATGTTTATTATTGCTTTCTCTTCTTGCTATATATTTGCTGTATTTTCCTTCTTAATTCTCACTACATAGTTGTAGTGTGCTATGTCACAATTCATTAGCTAATCACACTCATATGTATCTATAATATTCAATAATTCTACCAAATTGCTGTTAGTTTACATTGTTATGTATATTATTGCCTTACTTGCCATAACTATAATCTATAATAGGCTAATACCCAGATTGCTGCTAGTTTACAGTACACTCTTTTAAACTTCTGCTAGTGTGCAGTGTTATGAATAGCGTTGCTTTATTTTATTTTATTTTTTATTTTTTTGCTTATATATTTTTCTTAACTCTCACTACGTAGTTGTCGGGTGCCATGTCACAAGAATTTAATTGTTCAGGATGACGCTGTGATTTTTCGCCAATGGGATGGAGGTGATCCAGGAAAGATCCACGTGAGGGTTTGTAGTAGAGCGAATTACACTACAGCACTTATATTATTGTGAGGCCGAGCAGACAGTGTCAACCAATGCATCTAGGGAAAGTAGCGACCATAAATGTACAAAAACGAAGTCGCTTGTCAGATTTTCCTAACAAGCGACCAAACCTTTGAAAACAAGCCCAAAAAACCACAATCCGCGACCCGTGATTATTTCAAGCGACTTCAAAAAAAATAAAAAAAATAAGCCCAAAGTTGCATATTTTAAGCCGACTTTGCAACACTGAATGCATCATCCACTAGTTTGCGCTACAGGAAATATAGCCTGCCTAGTGCTAGTGGGAGAAAATGACTCTGCTGCACTCTGGTGGAAGTTGTGTGAACAGGCATTTGACCTGCAATAAGATGTCCCGGTTCAGAAGAAGTGATGTTTTTTTCCTGTGTCATGGGGCAGAACATATATTTATGGTGCCAGTACGAGTTTTTGTATAATTTGGGAAGTATTGATGTCACAAATGTTACTCTGAGTTGTGCAATGGTGGAATTCACTTCGATTATGAAATGGGGTAAGGGTTAAAGAAACATTCTTAATTTCAAACCATGCCACCCATTTTAAAGTCTTTACTATGTTGTCTGTGTATTTGGTTTATCATCTGGCTCTATATTCTCTTTATTGTGGCAGCATTTCAACATTTTCACATCCCTGTACATGGTAATACACTTGGCAAAGGGAGGTGATTCCGATAGTTCACACCTGCACGACAGTCAGAACCAAAAGTACTCAGCGACACTGACCCGAGCAAGACTCCTGATACATCAAAACACATACAGTGACCGCCAATGACAGACTGGAGTCAATCAGTCGCACCATGGCCATTGTGAGGTTAATTCTCCTGAGACCATCTTACTGTAAGAAGACTGTGCCAGAAACAGAAGTCAGGGGCGTTGGTCGACGCCTGCCCCAGTGTCCCAGCACACGACCGCCAATGGCCCACACAATGGTTCCCTCTCTGGTACTGAACACAGACAACAAAGGGAGAACCCCCCTGCCCCCGCCCACACACACACACACACACAACACACTCATTTCCCTAGGGGGTGAGCTTGCAGGACGAGGATCCCTTATTGTTTTGAGAGGGAGCTGAGCAGTGTTGGAGAAAAAGCCCAAACAATGGGCCGATAGGGAGGCAATTTTTCATCCTGACTATTAATAGGATAAGAGCGGAGAAGACCGTAAATCTATTCCAGAGTGCATTGTGTCATCAGCAGCAATTTTGAAGGCGTAGTTGTCATGACCACACCCCGTGTTGTCTGCTTTCTGCAACTTTTAAAGATGATGAACGGGCTACGTCCCGGAAACCGACAGTCCATATAAATGGAGTGACTTTCCGCACAAAATCTGCTGACCCACCCTACTGAGTGACCCAGACTGTAGACGCCGCTACTTATTACAGAAAACAACCTCCAAACTATCTGAAAGCCTATGAAGACGGCGACCCAGTTGAGACACTAAGCTAACAGTCAGGGTCAATCATTCTTGATGATACGTCAGATCAAACGATTAGGCCCGTATCCAGCCATTGTTGATGTATATCTTTTTTTCTGAAGGCCAGCAGTATGCATTCTCTTGTCTGCTCTCAAATGTTGAGTATTTCCTGAAGAGGAAATAATAACACAATAGGAGCAAGTGGTGAGGCAGAGGGCTTAAAGAGACTAATCTATGGAGCCACCACAAATCCAATAATTAGTCCATACTGAACCAACTGTTTGGACTAGTGCAGTGATATGACTATTTTAGTCACTGTTGTGAGAGGGGTTAAATTACTGTGTGTCTAATTTAAAGCTAATCTCTCAGATAATGAGGTAGGCTATACCTTTGAGAGACACAAGTTCAGATGCTGAAATTGAATACACAGGGCCAGCTCTAGCATTTTGGGGGCCCTAAGCAAAATTTGATTTGGGGCCCCTTCCTCCAGCGGCCATGGGGCTTTTTAGTGGCTTGGTTTGCTTATGCCTAGAACCGGCCCAGTGAACACATTACGATGGAACTCAAGGGGAAAAGTAGATCTGTTATGAAATTAGTTACTG
The DNA here is from genome assembly GCA_016801175.1 of Esox masquinongy. Taxonomy (NCBI): domain Eukaryota; kingdom Metazoa; phylum Chordata; class Actinopteri; order Esociformes; family Esocidae; genus Esox; species Esox masquinongy. The sequence continues at coordinate 11,210 of JACXGI010002726.1, read as the reverse complement.
TTGGAAACAGTAGTACACTGCAAAAAATTACTGTCAAAAAATAAGGGGGAAAAAAACTACATTTAAGGACATATTTCCTTGAAATAAGTGAAATAATCTGCCAATGGAACAAGACAAATTACACTAGGTAAGACTTCTTGAAACAAGCACACAAGCACAAATATTTAGGCATCTGAAAATGACAGGTATCTAGAAATTAGTTGAATTTTTTTTTTTTTGCAATTCAAACTTAAAATGAGGAGTAGTTTTCAGTCTAAAAAGATTATTGATATGGATCTGATGTCTCAATTCTGTTTCAGTGTCTCTCAAGTCAAAAGAACTTGTTTCACCTAAAACATAGCTCAAAACAAAATGTATTTGCTAAACAATAATTTCAAGGCATTTTTACTCAAACCAAGTGTTATCTAATACAAATGTAGCTTGTTAAGGAAATGTATTTTAGTTTAAGGAAGGTAATATTTTTAACCTGGGAACAAGATAAATATATTTGATAAGACTTAGATGAGTTTGCAGTGTATGTGGCATAGGAAGGTCCAGCAGTCTACTCTGCTGTCTCTGGTGCTCGTATACACCATGGGTTTGATTCCAGCCTAATGGTATTTCAGCTAAATACATCTGGCTTTTTATAGCATACAAAAACTAAACATTTCATTGTGACGCTGCAATCAACCTGTGGTACACACAGGTCTATGCACATGATGGATGACATTTTTCACTCTGTGCTAAAAACATGGATATCAAAATTTGGTGGTTTTCTCCAGCTTTTTTTTTGCCCAATTTGTAATTGGACATTGATATATTTTCATGGACACTTGCTAACAAAGAAGGTATAATATAGACTGTTTATTCTTCCTTTAAATTCTGTGTAATGTTTATATGGAATATAACTAAATTTCCTAGCTAATTCCACGTTTTAGCAGTCAGTGACAGTTTTATATATAGTGGTATACATAAACACTATGTATTTCCCCTTGGTGGTTCATTGGGGGCTTATTTACTTGTATCCCAGTATCTCAGTGGAAAGTGTAATGGCACGCACGGCTAGAATAGATAACACTAGGAATAATAAACCTCTGGTCTAGAGAAAAGCGTGTTATTAGTAGATCCCAGAAAGGTGACTTCCTACTGTGACCAGAGCAGTTCCAGGTTAAAGGGTAAATACATTCCTGAAATTTTCAGGCAGATAATGTACCAAAGGCCACACAGGATAAGTAGGATATGTCTTAACTGGCACCCTGTTCCCTATATAGTGTGTTAGGTCTGACCAGGGGTTCAGGTCCAAATAATGCACTACATGAGAGATAGGGTGTCATTAGGGACTCAGGGACATAGAACCTGGTATGACATTTCCAATTCCAGGACAATCTATGAAAGATTGAAAAACAGGAAAGAAACAAAACGGAGTTCCTGTTTGGAAAAATGATATGTAGACTTGACAGCCTAACTTCAACGTGGCAGAGTTGACACACACACACACACACACACACACACACACACACACACACACACACACACACACACACACACACACACACACACACACACGTCTTTCTATCCTTGCGTGAGACCGAACCCTGACCCAGAAATACATGTACCCTATTCCATTACCTTAGGCTTAACCTCAATAAATTTTAAGCCTAAATTCAAGCTACCTGAAACCTTTAACCTGATCAGTAATGCCTAAACCTAGAAGTTACCCAATTGTACACAGATCTCATATTTATACCTTAAGTCCTGTGTCATATACAATGTGCCAATAAACATGTCACTTTATTTGAGAAATGGCATCGTATTCCTTACAAAGCACACTGCCTGTGGGTGTCCTTTGGGACCGGGTAAATGACTGAGACCACAGAGCAGCCAGTCAGCTCCTGTCAGCCATTCTCCAACTGGTTATGAAATAATCCCATGTATGGAAATTACTGAAACCAAAGGTCTTAACCGGAACGCCGTGGTCCCACTGTCGGGAGTAAAATAACAAAAATACACACAAAACCTGATGATAATGACTTCAGACCTTTGGCCCTTTTGTTCTACAAGCTGCTGATTAAATTCCATCCAGTGTGAGCGCAGCCTGTGCTCAGTCAAATGACATCAGACGACAGTGTGGACACACCACTGGACTAGGAGTCCTCACTGACATCAGACGACAGTGTGGACTCTCACCACTGGACTAGGAGTCCTCACTGACATCAGACGACAGTGTGGACACTCACCACTGGACTAGGAGTCCTCACTGACATCAGACGACAGTGTGGACTCTCACCACTGGACTAGGAGTCCTCACTGTACAGCACGGTGTACTAGGGCCCACCGTGACCGGAAAAAACCAGTTCAGGCCTTGAGCTTCTGGATTTGAGTCGAGGTGCTTTGAATCCTGCGACAAGGCGCGTCGCACAAAATCTTAACAGAAAAGGTCTGTGGTTCTAAACCATCTATTGTCCTGAGTTGGAGACAAATATTACCTTGGGAATTTTGTGATTGTTCAGCTCCACTGGCTGTGTGGTCCATCACGTACCAAGGGTTCTTGGTGAAGGGCTGGACCATATCAGCCCAAATTTCCTCAAACCCAAGGTGCCGCACCACACATCCCTCAACGGCCTGGTTAAAAACTGTTCTCATACTGTATTTAGAGTACCTATTACTTAACTGAACTGCATTGTCTATAATTAACCTAGCTACAAACTGGGCAGGCAGCTCTGCCTGTTGAAAGGCTCCAGGCTACATCCCTCATTGCCAAGTTAACTCAACTCCATGTGCTCACAATGGAATCGAGCGACGTCTGGCGTGGACAGACGTGAGCCTGAATAAAAGGATGTCGTTTTCTTTTCATTAAAAAAACTATTTAAGCACCCAAACAACTGCCCACAATTACAGAGGACAATGTTCTCTGCAAATGCGGGCTATTCTTCGGACGCTGAAATCTCCACGTTTCGATAAAAACACCCTTCCGCATGATGTCGAAGAGCCAGGCCGCGCCGTGCTGGTTGCCGCTCAGCTCCATCATGAAACACGGACATGACGTTAAGTCGGCCACGACCTCCAGTAGTCTCCCGTCCCACCCAGAGCTGGGTCAGAGCGGTGCCAGTGGTCTGGTTGAGCAGTAGCCCCAGTGGACTTTGTGGCCCAGCAGCTCTTTCTGGGGATTCCTCCCCCCCCGGTTTGGTTTCAGTAGCATCCAGTGGTGCGTCACGTCTGTCCCAGCAGACGGCCCTGGGCTGCTCTCGAAGCGGTGTCAGTGACAGTACAGATGCATGCTCAGATCAGTACTCGCTCAGGCAATTTGAACAACTGAATTGGAAAGGTTGGCGGGACAGCGATCGGCCGCTCCGTCCTTCGAGGATCCCGTCCTGATGTTCCATCCACGTCCGGCACATCCTGCCTGGGCTTCTCAGGGGCACCGCCGGGAGACCAGCAGGGGAACGGGCGATGAGAGGTCTGATCCGAACCAGTAACGGCAGAGTTATGCGGAAACCCAATGGGGATTCATGATGGGTCCACGACGGGTCTGTGTGTCGGGAGTGCCAGCCTGGCACGGCCTCGGTGTGACCACTGGCTGACAGGCTGGCAGACTGACACGGGGGGGGTGGCGAGGGTTAAAAGACGGTAGGACAGAGAGTAATAGCGAGGAAGAGTATAGGAGAGGTTGGGCGAAAAGGCGTGACACTGACGAAGAAGAAAGGTTGGCCGAAGAACACATATTGACATATTGTGAGAAGGAGGCTGGCAGAAAATGAGTGATATTGAGGAACTGGAGGGTGAAAAAAGAGGGAGTTCTTGTTAAAAGTAGTGCACTGTTTAGGGAATAGCGTGCCATTTGGCCCCAGTAACAAAGCAGGTAGTCAGATCAATAGTACGTAGAAATGTCACAATAGCAGCCAAAACATTTCACTGTAAAACATTTTATTATTTCAAGAGACTGCAGATTCTGTACAGGAGAGCATCTGTACATAAGTTATAAACATCAGCGGTTTGCTGGTACAAAATTATAAAAGAACATATACATTATCTACACGTGCCATGTGTTCCACACACCACTGTCTATGTATTGACCACATACACACTGTCCCGGCGGTATTTCGCGTGCAGTTGTTAACAGGGCACAGACTTGTCCGTGGAGTGTAAGTGGCGCTTGTACAACACTGGATCAGGGGTAGGATTGGATGTAAGCTCATGACAAAACAGATTAGAGAGCAGGCCGGCGTACAGTCATACGGGTGGGATTTAAAACGGTGGGGATCACCCGTTGAAGAACGCTCCTCTAGTTATTGCAGTGTACACAGGATTACCCAGCCACATCTGGGCCATAATTACACAGGGACAGAACCAAAAGCAAATAACCCAATTCTTATTCATCCTCATCTTCCAACTCATTTCCAGTAATTCAAGTTCTGAAAAATGTGGCAGTAGAACGTATGGATGAACACATGTTATGGATATTAAAATGTTCTGTCCATGGGGAACTTACTAGGCATGTGTGTGATGATGCCCGTCTCTAATTCACACTTCATGAACTACACTGAACAAAATTATAAACGCAACACTTTTGTTTCTGCCCCCATTTATCATGAGCTGAACTCAAAGAACTCAAAGATACACAAAAGGCCTATTTCTCTCAAATATTGTTCACAAATCTGTCTAAATCTGTGTTAGTGAGCACTTCTCCTTTGCCGAGATAATCCATCCACCTCACAGGTGTGGCACATCAAGATGCTGATCAGACAGCATGAGTATTGCACAGGTGTGCCTTAGGCTGGCCACAATAAAAGGCCACTCTAAAATGTGCAGTTGCA
>JACXGI010002725.1:31738-68320 GCA_016801175.1 Esox masquinongy | reverse complement strand
TCTGCCAGTGCCATAAAACCGCCATAAGAAACTGTTCTCTAGGAGGAAGCTCTTGAACAGCAGGGGGTTATTATTACTTACATCCTACAGGTGAACAGAGCTCTATTCCGTATTGGGAAGAGCATAGTTAACTTAAGTCTCCATATAGTAACTGTCCAGATTGATATATCTCAGCCTTTGACCGGGTTGTCTGGGCAACTGACATTCTATGATTCTCTGTGCCTCTTGGAGCCATCTGAGTGCAACCTTGCATTTTTAGATAGTGGCGACTATTTCTTGTATGTACATTCTGCAAATGCTAATTCCGTCATCTGTACTGTTGGAAGAGAATATAAGCTTGAAACTTGAAATGCATAATCAGAACAATCTGTCATGACGTTACTCTGCTAGTCTCTGTACTCATTCTCTGTCAATGTTGTGACGGTTGTTCCCGTGGATCCACGTAATTAAACTTGAAATAATCAACTGTTATACCAAACTCTGAGGAGTTTTTTATTTTAATAAATCGCGAACATTTTCCATCTTCCACACCTCTGTGGACAGGTGTCTTGTATATACAGGTAACAAGCTGAGATTAGGAGCACTCCCTTTAAGAGTGTGCTCCTAATCTCAGCTCGTTACCTGTATAAAAGACACCTGGGAGCCAGAAATCTTTCTGATTGCAGAGGGGTCGAATACTTATTTCACTCATTAAAATGCAAACCAATTTATAACATTTTTGACATGCGTTTTTCTGGATTTTTTTGTTGCTATTCTCTCTCTCACTGTTCAAATAAACCTACCATTAAAATTATAGACTGATCATTTCTTTGTCAGTGGGCAAACATACAAAATCAGCAGGGGATCAAATACTTTTTTCCCCTCACTGTACTTCTTATTATCATCATTCTTTAGAATGCTACTCCTCCTACATCGTTTAAGCTAGAAACTTCATTCAAACTTCAAAACATGTAGACTGTTCCGCATTAAGTTGCTTTTATACAACTTTTTGATCAGTTTTATAATTTTTAAAATATTTAAATTTTATTATTATTTAACGTTTAAAACTCCATTGCCTTGAATGGGATTTTTCGGAATTCTGATGGTTCCACTGTTGACACAACATTCTAATGACTTTTTGAAAAGTCACAGTTGTTGCAAACCACCTACTTTAACACCTTTCTGAACTACTTAGAGAAAAAATTTTAAGATTGTGAGTGTCCTCACATTCCCGGCAATTGTAATCTGAAAAAATTACAAAAAATATAATTCAGAATAAAATTTACAGCGAATGAAGAAATAAATTTAACAAAATTTCACACAACGTTTTACAAATATCTGCAATTTGGTACACTTTGCAAATGAGAGACAAAAAGTTAGAGAGTTTCATGTCTTCGTCAACTTCTCAGCTATTTGAATAAGAAATAATTACGAAAATATGTCTTACCAAACTTGAGACACTGCAACCCGTAACCATAGCAATGCGTTTTTAGCAATATTTCCCAAACAGCTGCCGTTCAACCCACTTTCCCAGCATGATGTGAAGGAACTGGATTTTGACCGGTTTTAGATTAATACCAAATAAATGACTTAATGTAACACATGCTTTTAATATATAAAGAGAGTATTACAATTACAGTACAAGTATCAAAGATAAAAGTTCTCCGGAGATTCAAGATGTTTGCAAGAGCAAAGATGCAGGCAGAAGGAAGGTAAATGCAAGAGAGAGCTTCCCTGAACCCCACTCTGGTTTATATTCTAAAACTAAAGGCATGGGGGTTGGTTTACTTACCTAGGGATAACAAAACTAGCCCTGAAGAATAGATCCCTCATCAATTATGGACACATCCGATCTGTTCTGGGGCCATGTCAAATGATGGAGTGGTGTTATCTTGAGAAGCAAGCAAGCTAGGCAATAACAAGCAAACCTTTTGTCCCTGCATTCACACCTTACAGAAACATCTGTTAACCGTTAACTTTCCAATGATTACTACTACGTCTTCCAATGTCTATTAACAATTATATGACTTTTACTATAATCTAGCATTTCTGCTATGCCCATTGTGAATTTCCATAATTTAGCTTAGGTTAAACACTTACTTATTCATGCCTAATCAGAGCATTAAGGTACATGTATCAATTCTAAACAATCCCTTTTAACACAGTAACTGTCCTATTGTCTGTCTACGTCAAACTCATGAATAAAATGGACCAAACAACATATCAGAATGTTACATTTAATCAAAATGAGATATCCTTTTCATTTACCTTTTCTAAATTAACCAACAGCAGACTGGCAGCTGGAATCATCAGGTATCGTCTTGACTGATCTGCAACACAGCCAGAAGGACTTTGGCAAGTGGAAGCAACAAGTCTGGTACTCGGGTCCTTCTCTATCTTCTCAAACATCATACTCTCCCTCCTGCCACACAAGACTATGACCAGCCATGCTCTCTGTTCTCAGTAATCCAACATACTGAAATACTATTAAATTATTTCTTAATCATCTGGCCAATATCAAGTCTGAAATAGAACGTATTGCATATTAGATTGCACAAAATGTTTGGTCATGTGATATACATTCAATAACTCAGTGTGATATGCGGAAATTCTCATAACCAAATAATTTAAGGGCCACAACTATCATCCTGCTGTGCGGCACCCATGCGTTTCCACATCTCCCTATCCTCCGTGTGACATGTAGGTAGTACTCAACTATTTAACATGTATCCATTAATTGTGGACTACTGTATGTCTCTTTGGCTAAAGGGTATGCAACCAGTTATAATGATATACCAGTATATGCAACCAGTATATAATGATATACCACATACACATATGTGGCACCGCCAGCCTAAAGAGAACCCACAGAAACAGTATCACCACTCACCCCCCTCACGACCGCCCAACCAACACCATCGGTCATCATTCTCTCACTGCAGTCGTGCTGGCCTCTGTGTCAGGCATGAGGCTGCAGGGTTCAACCTTGGAGGCATTCCGGACACGAACATGGGGAGGGCAGAGTAAATAGTTTCAAATCTGGCACATCTCTAGTGAGGAACAGTCTTAATAGCTGTGTAGGCGAGGAGAGGTAGACACCCATGCGGGGTATGGAGGTGGATAATGTTACCCCGTGATAGGTTCGACTTCTTACAACGGTTCAATAGTCTAATGTCCAAAGGCAGGGTGGTGTGTCCATGAGGCAGGAAGGGACAGAGGAAGAATAGTCAAAAGTCCATGTTCCGTATGTTTGGATCCACACAAGCTAACTTGGGTCCCGGTATGAAAGACTTTTCAAGATGCTTGAGGGCTGGGAACAAGGCTAAGGTGGTTTTCAGTAGATTAAAAGATTCCTCCATCTCCGGAGACCATTCAACTGGAATGGAGCCAGGCAACCCCCCATTTAGTGAATCATTCAGTGGTTTTGGCAAAGTCAGAAAACTCAGGTATAATAAAGGTTGTAATTATACAAATTCATAACAGAGCGTCATCTCATAACAATGACAGGAGCGGTAGACTACAGAAATGTATAACACAGACAGGTCACTGAAATTGGAGCCATAGAGATTGGGAAAGTCTAAGAGTAATCAGACAAGCAGGGTAAATCCGGAACAGAAATGCTAGGACCAGGAATAGCGAGGGTAAACGGGGAGGAATCAACTTTGTTGGAAAGGGTGGCAGGTTGGAAGCATGTGGCAGATTGTGGCCATCAATAGAACAACCACTGCGCCTGCATCTACCTTTTTTAAGGCCAACTGCCCCTTTAATCGAATGTTATAGCCATGGGCGTCGTTAGGTCTGGGCGTCCGGGGCTATAGCCCAGTTATTTTATGAATAGCCCCGGATCTCAAACTAAGTATATATTTTGTTTTACAAAAAAAAGAAAAAAAATAGCCCCTGATCTATTCATCTGTATTTCCGATCATGCGTAAAAGCCCTCAAAAAATATGATCTCGTTGATTAAAAAACGCAAGTATTTTGGGTCCTCTCTGTGCCATTCAAGCAGCAGATCTACTTTGCACTATTTGGAACATGTGTATTTTGTGTGAGGCCGCCGAGAGAAAGAGAGTGAGTGCACCGGTTACCGGGCTGATCGTTGTTGGCATTTGAATCTGGCAGCAAATTTTTTGGTATCATTATTCTATGAGCAATAAGAAGTGCAGCTGAAGTCCAGAGTTGCCAAGTCTGCTTATAATACGCGACTTTGGCCTTATGTTTTTTTGAAGTCGCTTGAAATAATCACGGGTCATGGGTTGCGGTTTTTTGGGCTTGTTTTAAAAAATATGGTCACTTGTTAGGAAAATCTGACAAGCGACTATGTTTTTTTACATTTATGGTCGCTACTTTCCCTAAATGTATTGATTGACACTGTCTGCTCACAGCTTCACAATAATATCAGTGCTGTAGTGTAATTCACTCTACTACAAATCCCCACATGGACCTATCCCACCCCCTCCTCCCTCCCATTGGCGAAAAATCAAGTTAGAATTCCAAGCAATGTTTCAAGTTTCAATGTTTATTTGTCAAATGCACCGGACAACACAGAGTCATCCTGAACAATTAAATTCTTGTGACATGGCACCCGACAAATATGTAGTGAGAGTTAAGAAGAATATATAATAAACAAGAAACCAGGGAAGCCTAGTTCAGCCGTCCCGCAATAATAAGCAATGATTTTTGTTGCCCTCCATGGACTAATCCTGAACAAATCCTAATATCTATCAGAACTCTTTCATTTTAGGCTTCCTATAACACAGCTACTGAAGGTTGCAGCCAGCGAAGTTTGTCTGTCCTGAACAAATCTTAATGCATAATGTGTTTTGACGGTGACGGGAGTCGAACGCAGAACCTGTTGTTCCATAATCCGCGTCTCTAACGACTACGCTATTTAACAAAAGCCAGCCAGCCAGCCAGTCAGTCAGCAAAAATATTGCCAGGCAAAAAAATAAAGCAACACTACACATAACACTGTACACAAGCAGCAGTTTAAAAGAGTGTCCTGTAAACTAGCAGCAATTAATTATAGAACATTATAGATACAGCAAGTGTGGCAGTAATATACATAACAATTTAAACTAGCAGCAATGTGGTAGAACTATTGAATATTATAGATACATATGAGTGTAATAAGTTATGAATGGTGGTATAGCACACTACAACTACGTAGTGAGAATTTAAGGGGAAAAATGTATATACAGCAAAAAAATAGCATGAAGAAAAAGCAATAATTAACATAACACTGTATACTAGCCGCAGTTTAGAAAGAGTACTGTAAACTAGCAGCAATATTTGTAGTGGTAGGCCCTTCTGAAAGTATAGATATGGCAAGTATGGCAATAATATACATAATGTAAACTAGCTTACGTTTTTCAATGAGTAGGATGGGGAGTATGAACTCTATGGTAGAAGTATTGAATATTATAGACACTTAGTACAGCAGTGATGATGAGTCATCATTGATGACATTAGATGACATAGCTCTAGATACATTTCCAAAAACGATGCCGCCAACAAAGTGGCCCAAGCAGGGATGCCGACAGGAATGACAGGGCCCGGGACAAAATTTAACATTTAGGACCCAAACCACGGGGCAAAAAAATAATTAATAGTAATTATATTACTGTCCAAAAAACAAGTCATAAACGTTTTACTGTTTAAACTGTTTAATGTTTTAATTCATAACTAGGCCACATTCAAATCCCTTTGTTTTCAACACAGGTAATTAATTATGTCACATCTTTTCAATTCCTAACCTACTCAGTCCCAATCAGCCATTACTTAATTGATACACATATTTAGAATGACATTCCACTGGCACTTTTTTACTGAATAAATACTACCTAGTGCAGCTTTAACAAAGTTATGTTGGCTGTTGGTGTTAGGGTATCACTCTGATTGGCTGTTGGTAGAACAAACCATTTTTACAGAAAAAGGTTTAATCATAATGCTGTATAAAAAAAATCAGCAAAGAGTAAAAAACATGAATCCCTTCATCAATGCAGTTCTTCTGTTTAGTAACTGTTAACCTTCTTGATAGTACTGAATACTAACATTGACTGACAAATTAATAATTATATTTAAACCAACCAAATGGGCCCCCCCAGGCCTGGGCCCGGGACAACGTTCACGGTTGTTCCCCCCTGTCGGCGTCACTGGGCCCAAGTATGGCAAGAAGTACAACAAAGACTGTGTACATCAAGTGGTCGGTGATGACACTAAAGCTATGTGCAGATACTGCAAAGCAGAATCTATTATTACAGTTTATAACAGAAAACAAGCATAACATAGCCTACTCATATATAGCCTACTAATAGTAGTTACATGTCCTAATGTATTTTACACTCCCCCTTACTGCTCCTGTCCTCTCCTTTTCCATGTCTCTTCTCTCATATTCTGCGGTGATCAGAGATGAGTGGATAGTGCCTGCTCTCCCTATATGCGTTGTTGACATTTGATTATTTTTTGTAAAGAATGATTTGCTTGTTCATGTCCAAATAAATGTTTTAGCTTTTCAAACCCTGAGTGGTTTCTGTTTAATATGTTGCAGGCTCATTTATTGACTGTAACACGCTATAACAATATGGGGCTTGTTAGGGTTTCAGCAGTTCACTGGTGAAACACTATTGTTTTTGTACCAGTTCATTATTATTAGTGTTTCAGCAGTTCACTGGTAAAACCCTATTGTTTTTGTTAACGTTATTATTAGGGCTTCAGCACTTCACTGCTGAAACCCTATTGTGTTTGTTTTGGTTCATTATTATTAGGGTTTCACCAGTGAACTGCTGAAACCCTATTGCGTTTGTTCCGGTTCATTATTAGGGTTTCAGCAGTTCGCTGGTGAAACCCTATTGTGTTTGTTCCGGTTCATTATTATTATTAGGGTTTCAGTAGTTCACTGGTGAAACCCTATTGTGTTTGTTCCGGTTCATAATTAGGGTTTCAGTTCACTGGTGAAACCCTATTGTGTTTGTTCCAGTTCATTATTATTAGGGTTTCAGCAGTCCACTGGTGAAACCCTATTGTGTTTGTTCCGGTTCATTATTATGGTTTCAGCAGTTCACTGGGGAAACTCTATTGTGTTTGTTCCAGTTCATTATTATCAGGGTTTCAGCAGTTCACTGGTGAATAATAATAATCATTATTATTATTATTATTACTAGGGACTCAGCAGTTCACTGGTGAACCCCTAATGTTTTTGTTCCGGTTCATTATTAAGGTTTCAGCAGTTCACTGGTGAAACCCTATTTTGTTTGTTCCAGTTCATTATTAGGGTTTCAGCAGTACACTGGTGAAACCCTATTGTGTTGATTCTGGTTCATTATTATTGTTAGGGTTTCAGCAGTTCACTTGTGAAACCCTATTGTGTTTGTTCTGGTTCAATATTATTAGGGTTTGAGCAGTTCACTCAATTTTTATGGAAGTAAAGGGCCAAGGGCTGCAACTTCTGGATGAGTGGCATGCATGTCGGCCTTCTGGTGGCGCTGTCACAAGCCTCCAAATTTGCACTTTTGGCAAGGTCACCACGCCGACCCCTTGTGACCTAGAGTCTTGAAAATTGGTACATAGGTGTATCTCCTCATGATGAACATTTTTGCCATTGGGACCCATAAAGTCCGCCATGATGGATTGTCCACCATTTTGGATTTTTGAAAAGCACAAAAGAAATTAACTCCTCTGGCATCAAATGTCCGATCTTCACATACACATTTCATATTTGGCATCTAGGGACCATGGTCTTCAAAAGTAATATCAGCCAGACCATTATGTCAAAAAACATGGATGCTATTGACCAATGAACATGTGAGGGGGCGTGGTATTGCACATATATAGACACATCTCCTACAAGCATAATGGTATAATAAATCTACTTGGTAGGTATGTTGACTAGGACCATACGGAAAAAATGACTGCATGGATTTTTTTATCAACCACAGGGTGGCGTTATTGAGGTTTTTCACATTAGCAATGTCACTATACTCCCTCCGTTTGAGATACAGCCGTGAAAAGAGGTAGATAAGTCCATCTCCTCATAAGGAACATATTTGCCATTGGGACTCATTAACTTCGCCTTAATGGTTTGGCGGCCATTTTGAATGTGTGAAAAACACTAAAAAATTATCTCCTCTGGCACCAAATGTCCGATCTTCACTTACTTTGATATTTGGCATCTAGGGACCAAGGTCTTCAAAAGTTATATCAGCCAGGCCAGTATGTCAAAAAACATGGCCGCCATTGACAGATGAACATGTGCAGGGGCGTGGTTTTGTCCATATATAGACGCATCTTCTACAAGGATAATGTTATAAAAATTCTACTTAGTGCATATGTTAATAAAGATGATACGACAATAATGACTGCAAAGATTTGTTTATCAACCTCACGGTGGCGCTATTGAGGTTTCTCACATTTACAAGCTCACCACGCTCACCATTTTTAAAATATAATCTTGAAAAGAGGTATTTAAGTCCATCTCCTCCAAAGGAACATATTTGCAATTGGGACCCATTAAGTTGAGTGTAATGGTTTTTCTGCAATTCTGAATTTGTGGTACATGCTTCAAACACTACTTCTATAGCATCAAATGACAGATTTAAACCTTTTCACAAGTACATTTTAAAATATCACTGAAGACCCCTCAGCGTGATTTCTTAATGCATATTATTTCAGTATGCATGGACAATTCCAGAATTGTATATTATGACAACATAAATTGCCACCACAGCAGCCGATAAACACCATGTTGCTTATTAGATATGGAGCAGTATTCTGATTTCAATTGGTTAAAATTATATTTTGAAACTGTTTAGGGCAGTAGTACTGTTAAAGAGTATACTGAATATTTATTGAGCAACCTTCTAAGATTTGTTACTTTCCTGAGGATCACTCCACTTGTCTTATCAATAACACATATGTCAACCAGCAGACAATGGTTTGTGTGTTGATAATGCCTTTAGTTACGTGATTATTCACTATTTCACTACAGATGGTGAAAAATAATGAATTCCGATTCTTGCATATTTAGTAATGGACAAATACGATCAGTGAAAAACACCTTTATGAAGGTTATATTGAGCTTGTTTGGCTAATTACTGTTAACGTGCGCAGCCATTTTTGTTTTAATTCCACTGAATTCTAGGACCAAATGTCTCTGCGATCCAAGATGGTTGAACAAGACGATTCACCAATCTGACCGGACATTCAAATCTTGATTACTTCCTGTCTCTGAGTCACTCATCTTGTCACCTGTATCTGACTTTGTTTGATAAACAATCTTTAGCAGACTAGTTGCAAATCGTGAAATACCACATGTGCGACAGACCAAACATCATGTAATGTTAAGTTGATCAGTCTTTTTTCTTTATTGGAAGGCAAGTAAGGTAGGTAAAACGCTCTAGTCTGTCATTTGCAACGTCAATAAAAACGAAATATAATGCATTTGAACAGTAAGGTAGACGATAATTGGGAACCGGGTTGTATTTTTTAACTACGTCGGAAATTTCAGAAATGGTAATTAATGACACGCTGCTAGTTAACATTTTATGTCGCTAATAATTACAAACCAATGACAACTTGATAAAGTTATTATTTGGTATACAAGAAGATATTTTTCGAAACTGCTGCTGATCAGATGCCTTTTTGCTGGCCTAGTGATATCAGAATCAGAAAATTATATTTTTATAACATAATATATATTTTCATTAACGCTAGATGTATTTTACAAAGTTCGTTCCCATCAGTCAACTGATGTAGTTTCATTGCTTTTCTCTCCCTCGGTTGCGCTGTTTCCAGTGCGGCTCAATTAAATCGGAGCTTTTATCCAATCAGATTTTCCACATGTTCTGTGTCCGGGTGAAAATCTGTTTTGAGACCTACAGAATTTCGAGTTAATCCCATCTTCTGTTGAAGCAAATGGGGAGGAGGTTGTTGATTGTCATATTCTTCAACCAATCAGATTTCGAGTTCGCCATAATGAGCCTATTCCTTTGCACGTAGCAGCCTTCTAGCTTGTCTAATTGCCTTACGTGCGAATTTTTCAGGTGATGTGATCTGCGAGCCTGCTACCTAACTGAGATGAAACTAGTTTTGACGTAATGTAGGGACATCTAAGATTTATTTTAACTTTCTTTAGTGTGGTTTAGATTTTTAGGTGTAGTGCTTTGCGTTAGATTTTTTGTTTAGATTCTATACATTGTTAAATAAGCGACTGGGGAAGCCATGGATACTTTGAAAATAGACACAAATTCTACATGAGTACAAATGGACACAAATGTTTTTATTGTCATGAATCTGATATAGCTAAGTTGTTCTTTAGAATATGTATTTTTGTTAATTTAATTAAATACAGACTTTGGGAAGACTATTTTAGTGACTGTGTCACGCAACCTGAGAACGGGGAATGCGGTCGGTGGACCAGCTACCCTGGAGGTGCGTCACACATTTTTGGAGTCAACGAAAGCCATCCTTACTAGTAGTTGATTGTCTCATTTACGGGCGACAACGGAAAACAAGGTAAGTGTCTCATGTACATTTATACCGACATAGAATCAATGAGATGATTAAATCCAACTTGTGTATTTTAGAAATTGTGAAAGTTTCAGGAGCTAGGGTAATTACGTTAGATTGTGCCGTGATACAGTTATCCAATGTGCTAACGAGAGCTAACTAGCAAGTCCTATTAGTGGTGGCTAGCGTTAAGACGGTGTATTCTAAACAATCTTCATTATGTTTGAGTCAGATGTAGCTGGAGTTTCTAGTAATGCGTTGAAAATACCGTTTAGGCTTAACTGGTAGTTACTGGGGTATACCTATAAATGTTACTCAACTGTTATTAGGTGTTGGTTAACTAGCGTTAGCCACTCGTGCTGAAGTGAGCTATGCGTAGTATTGGAAAGTAGCACTAGCAAGTGAAGGCACAGTTTTGTACAGTACTGTTTATCCGTACGTTAATGGGTTTCACAGGCAGTCGTATCAACTAACGACCTAGTAGCATTAATTGGTGGTTAAGATATTTAGAACCTGATTGCGTCAGACTTCTGCGGTACAACCATTTGAGATATAATGGCTAGCTATGTAAAACGTTCACCGTGTCAAGGTTGGGTGGTAGTACCGAAGCTGAGACAGAAATAAAATCTTCGTGGCATGTTTACCCAAGCGCCATCTTGGCTTGAAATCTGAACGAGTTGTCATCTGACATGCAATGTAGTAGGTACTGTATAGTGGGTCATATGTACGATGTTTCAATGAGGTTATGGTTAGACAATGTAGTTGGCATGTTTTAACATTGATTGTTAATAAAGTTTGAAGGTACCAGACTATATATACATATAGTAATTTGCAACGAGGAGATACAACATCAGGGAAGTGGTGCTCCATATAAACAATTATTATAAGCAATTTATGTGAATCAAAATGCGGGTCAGGCATTGAGAATAATTGATTTATTTTCATGTTTTAGAAAATTACGCACCGCTGTGCTAGCTAACGTCCCGCTGTTATAGGCAACCCCCTATAGTTTGCCGTTTTTAGCTGTCATAGAATTAGCTGTCGTGTGAAGCTCAAAAATAAAATGGATAATGGGGGACTTTATTACCTTCTGGCACACATTTATCACTTGGCTTTGAAATTTGTTATTAAATGGATTAACATTAGCCAGTATGGTGTATTTTAAAGCGATTCACGTATTCCCTTGGTCTTTAACATGTTTTTTATGATTAACGTATCATCTTCAAACGTCATATGACAGTTAAGAAGTTTCACATGCTTAATGTCAACTGCTGATTCTATGATGCCCTTGACAGACATGCAAGGTGTTTGAACAAACAACCGTAGGGCAGTAGGATATTTTAGTGAAATGTTATAGTGACCATCTTTAATGAAGTTTCCTCTTTTTCTTGTGTTCCGCTCTGATTGGATATGGCATTATGAATTCCTTGTTTAGGTCAGTAATTATGCAACACACCCTAAAGTGCTATTATGGACACTGTCTTACAGAAACACAACACACCACAGTCTAGTATATGTACAGTGCACAAACGTGTTAATGTCTTAATCTCTATTACTGTTATATAGTTCCGTTATATGCATTTGTTTTGCATTTGTTATTGGTAACAGGTTAGCATATGTTGATTGTACTGTCATAGAACTTTATATGAACTTTTTACAACATACCGAATGGGTTTAGCTTCAATTATTATAGTGTTAACAGACATGCACAGTGATTAAACCAGTGAATTGTAGGGTAGTGGTATAATATGTGCTCACATTGTTTAATTACGTTTTCCCCTCTTGTTCATGTGTTCCACTCAATTGGATCTGGGGTTATGGATGTTTTTTTTCAGGTAAGTCATTATGCAACTCACAGTAAATGACCTTTATGGACATTTTCTATAAATTCAAATCATCAGTTAATAATTGTTGATATTAGAGAACGCTGTATGATCCAATAGGCTACCACAATTTTTACCAATATCTTTTTGAGCTAATTACTAGATGAGGAAATGCAATCAAATGATTTTAGCATAACCTCATGGTTTCTGGATTGTTTTTAATGTAATTTTAGAATAGAATGGTCTTTAAATTTTTTTACTGAATGTAGCTTCTCAGTCATCTGTACAAATAATTCCAGGGATGATTTATTTACTTGTCCAACAGCCGAATGTACTTGTCCAAAAACATAAATACGTAAGTGGTAATATTTGGATTGTTTTACCAATTTCAAAGCGTTTCTTGAGTTTCATCATTCTGCCTTCAGAGTTGCATTCACATTCTGATAATTCACATTGCAGAATGTGAATGTAGGCTATTGTAACAGTATATTAATGGGCTGTTCATATGTTGCTCGAACACACAGGGTAGGTGAGTTTGACTTCACTAGAAATGGCCGTAGTTTTGTTAGCTTTTCTAAGGGGGATTTCAAACTCGGTGCATACAGCCGCAAAGTCCTGAATAACTTCTCTTCTTGAATCTGCTGATGCGCTTGCACTGGTAGTGGTCATTTGAAGATGCGTGCTCTGGCTAACACGGTGATTTTTCTTGTTCTTCACATGGGCTTTAGACTTTTAAGTCAGGCATGGGCAACTGGCAGCCCGCGGGCTGCATGCTGCCCCCACCTCCTCATTGTGTGGCCCTCAGATGAATTTAGAAAAGAGTAAAACAATATATACCCAAAAATAAAATAATGAAAAAATATATATATCATGTTTGACCTAAAAAAAATTGTACAGTTAGTATTGGAACCAAAATATATGCTGGAAACAAAACATGAAATAGACTTGAAATTATTTTTTGCATGTTTACATATAAAACAGTAATTTCAGGGTCTCAGAAAGCTGTTGTGATGTCTTTCTACGTGTAGCTGACAGTGTGCTGATGTTTGAGCCATAAAACACTTGATGATAACTATTACAGAAGTTTCTGTACAAGCCAAGATATCACAGTAGTGAAAACAGTCAACAACCTATAGCATTCAAAAGGTTATGCGTTTAAAAACACAGCCACAAACGCGCTGAATCCCAGGAGAGATGAGCAGAGCGGGAACACTGCATGTTGATCAGTATTTTAAAATTGCCCATATATATGTTAACTAGCATCAGACTTAGTGTACTTTTAATGCATTTGTTAATAATTACATACAATACATGGATGTGTGTGTTCCAAGTTATTCTGCGGCCCCTTGGTGACCAGTACATAAATTCTGTGGCCCCCACCACCGTCCAAGTTGCCCATCCCTGCTTTAAGTTGTTATCACATATATTCACGGGTCCAATCAATAGTATGTTGACAGAATTTGCGAAGCAGCTTATCGGCTAACTCATAATACTCCTTTGGGTATTGCTTGGCTCTGAATTTAGCGGTTGGTCAAAAAAAGTTTGGATGTCTTAGATGGGCTCTTTGACTTGTTTCTCAAACTGACAGCCAAGTTGTTATGTGACGTAATGGTCCCATGCACAACCACCCCCCGCCGCAATGCACCCCAATCGAAAATTGTATTATTTCTCTAGGCCTACTCGTCTGTGATTTTAGTTATGAAATCGTGTAGATTACAACAATAATTAGGTCTACTTTTGATTTAATAAATTTCAGCCTAATTATAGAAATGTGTACAATATTCAATGTTTTACAGCTGATTATATTTTTATTACCACAATCTGAGATTCTGTTGGAAATTATAGGGCCCTACACAGTCTCCCGTCAAGTTGGTTTATATAGATTTCAAAGTTAGCTTAGAAAGAGATGTATGATTTTTGTGCATTTGAAAAGAAACTGCTTTAAAAATGTAAACTCGTGTATTAGTATTATAATGTAAACCCATGTATTAACCACTGTGGGTGAAAATGTTTTCACAATCCGTGTATAAGCCACAGTTTATAGATAAGAAATTACAGTAGCTACTTATCATGTCTAGACTTTCAAAGAAATAGAAAAAATAGCCAGTATAGGTTAATTTTTAATCTGCAAATGGAAGATGTTCTTTGGTTGGTTCAAATATAATTTTAGTCATTTTATGGTTGGAGGAAAGCTCCAACTTTGGTGTTGTGATGTTAATGGTTTTAACTTTTCCAATAATTATTCATTATCACAGTTGTTAATAAATACCACATTGTGTAATGTGCTCAGCTGCTTCTTTTAAATTGACCATGTAGATGCATGGAGTCATGACAAAGCTACTTGTCTTATATTCTAGTTTTCCTGTTGTACTATAAGATACCTGACATGTAATTGTTTAATTCCTTCTAGATGCCACGCAAACAAGGACATCGAAGATCTGAAGCAAGGAAGAACAACTGGGCTGCCCGCAAACCTGATGTTTTTTTGCTCACTAGCAGGAAACCCTCAATCTTGTTCACTAGCAAACAAACCTCAACTTTTCTCACTAGCAAACAAACCTCAACCTTGCTCACTAGCAAACAAACCTCAACCTTGCTCACTAGCAAACAAACCTCAACCTTGCTCACTAGCAAAAAGAACGAAAAAGCTGAAACATTTAACTCTGAACAACCTGACAATGTGTATTATACATCCTTTCATATTTCTGAAAAACCTTCTACAACTGTTGATCTGGACAACATGTCCCATACAACGTTGCAAACGATTAACCAAGATGTCTGTATACCTCCAAATGACGTGACTGGTAAAGTGCCACAAGTACCTTTTGCGCAGTCTTCATTCCACCAGGGACATGAGATGTTTTATCGAAATGGCAGTAAGCAATGTATGACTAACAGTTTTAACAGCAGTAATGATGAGTCAAATGACAGATGTTCTCTCCTGGCAACCGGATGACATTGACACCATTCTTTTTGAAGGTAGTGACTTGTATGATTCCATGAAAATGAATGGAAAGATAGACCCTACTAATAATAAAAGTGGGTACATTTTGTTAGCTGAATTGCCGAGCATACACTCACTAAGCAATTCCATATTCTCAATAAAGTTTGGAGAAACTTAGGATTTGTTGGTGATTCTGTGTATTATGAAGAACTTTAGAATGTGTTTAGGCCATTAAATGATGCACTTCAGAATGTCCTTCAAGAGAATGATGAATGTTTTGTAACATTTGGAGGCAGTACATGTGCAGTTATGAAAAGAGGCAATTGGCTTAGTGTTTTTGACTCTCATGCATGCAACACAAAAGGCATCCTCCACTCTGAAGGTAAAGCAACTGTTATCCATCATGTGACAATCCAGGAGCTCAATCAACATATGTGGAACTTGGCAGTCTCATTAAGAGCATGTGGCAAACAGTTTGAAGTAACTGGGGTGAAATTACAGGTGATGAGCAGTGATGACATGTATGACAATGACGAAAACCACTGTACAGTGAAGTGATGAAAGGTACACACAGTATGAAAGTAAACATGGCCAGTAATGAAGGACATGTGCCTATACATACAACAGTACTTGGCCAATACCAAGGGTCAAACCCACCCAAATATAACACTGTCTGAGCTTCAACAAGACACAGATGTGTTATCAAGTGATACTTGTAATGCAAAAGAACAAATCAATGCACATGACATTGAGATGACTGAAAAGGAAGATGATATAGTAATGGGTAATATAGTAACGGCTTTTTTCAGGCCACTGACACATGCAACACAAACTACTGTTTGTGACAACCTTTCTCTGAGAAAATGAAGCTGTTCATGCTAAAAATGATGTTCACTTGGGTCCAATGGACCAGTCATCTAGCTGTCACACAGCAAAAGCAGATGGGAAATTACTTTACAGTGAAGTTTTGAGAGGTACAAATCAGAAGAATGTAAGGTATAAGATGGAGAGTATTGGAAAACGTGCTTTCAAATGCAACCAATAATAGTCTACATAAAATGTCAGATGTAATCCAAAGTAACCCAATATCTGAGTTTCTGCAACATAAAAAGATGTTGCAACCAGTGTTATCAAATTATACTTGTAGTAATGTTAGACAAGCTATCGATGCACCTGATTCTGATATTGAGATGACTGAAAATTAAGATGTGTTAATGGGTGATATAACTCCTGTTTTAACATTTAAGGCACTTACACATGCAACACGAATCAGTGTTTGTAATTATCTTTGTCTGAGAAATGAATCTACCACTACTGCTGATCATGATGTTGACTTTTCTGCAATGGGCCGGCCTTGTAACAGTCACCCCATAAAGGCAGATGGAAACTGTTTTTTCAGGAGTTTAGCATTTGCGATTTCTGGCAGTGAAAATGGACTCATGAAAGTACGTCGGGCTGTGGTAAAACATATCCTACAAAGAGCTGAAATCTTTCAACAGTATTTGCACAATAGTCAGTCATAAATCATAGACCATGTGATGAGTAGAAAAATGAAGTGCTCAGGATCTTGGGCAACTGACGTGGATATTTGGGCTGCAGCAGACCTGTTGAAAATAGATATTTACACTTTCAATGTGAATACATGGAACATTCACAGAAGTTGTAATATGTGTGATGATTTTCCAAGCAACAACAGAAATAAAAGTGCGATATACCTATATCATAGGAATGGAAATCATTATGAAGTTGTGACGTGTGAAAGACAAAGATTATCACTTAGCATGTGCATCACGGTGCAACAGAACAAAACTCAGTGCAAAACAGAGAAAAGCTGATGAACACAGACATAAATATCATGCAGACAACCTATACAGACAAAAAGTTGTTAATGCCAGGAAAAATAAATATACCAACAATGAAGAACATCAGGAAAAAAAAAAAGCAAACTAAAGCATGCAACAGATTTAGTATTTCAGCTTTCTGTTTGTAAACGAAGTTGTGATAAATATGCCACAAATGTGACATTTCAGCAGTCGGTTTGTAAGCAAAGTCGTGATAAATATGCAAAAGATCTGATATTTCAGCAAAGTGTTCGTAAACAGAGTCATAAATATTGTATGGATTTGAAATTCCAGCAAACGGTTCAGGAATACAGTCATACAAAATATATTAGTCATCCAGAAATCAAGCAAAATCTTTGCTAAAAGAATTATGAGAAATATCATCAAGATGAACAATTCAGAGTAGCTTTTCTGAAGAGAAAATACAAGAATGATGGTAAACGTTTGAACTTTAAATCTGACATTAATTATGTAATAACCAGTTTCAGAAAAGCAGTTGCTCATGGTCCCGAATTTGTTTGTTGTGTATGCCATCGTTCGATGTTTCGAAAACAAGTTACAATATGTAAAAAATAATCTTTTGTAGACCGAGGTCCTGATGTTAGCGTATTGGCTGAGAAATGCATTACATCTACATACCTACACGAATGTGACACAAACTGTACTAAAGACTGTAATCATCATGAAAGTCCATCATGCAAACTATGGATTTGTTACACGTCACAGGAAAATTCTGAATGTTAAAATGCCTCAGGAAAGCATTGTAAATAATTTACATTTAGATCCAATTCCATCTGAAATAAAATGTCTTAATTCTTTAGAACAGCATCTTGTGGCTAAAAACCTGCCCTTTATGA
This sequence comes from Esox masquinongy, assembly GCA_016801175.1. Taxonomy (NCBI): domain Eukaryota; kingdom Metazoa; phylum Chordata; class Actinopteri; order Esociformes; family Esocidae; genus Esox; species Esox masquinongy. The sequence continues at coordinate 50,373 of JACXGI010002725.1, read as the reverse complement.
AAGTTGTGCCATTACCTAGAGGATCACAGAATGCAGTAGTTGGACCTGTTATACACGTGCCTTCAAATTTATCACATGTAACAAATGTCTTACCATGGAATGAAAATGAGAATCAAATGGTAAGAATGAAATTGAAACGCAAACTTAAATACAAGGGCCACTATGAATATCAGTATGTTCAAAGTCAACATGTCAGAGATGCTTTGACATATTTAGTAAAAAATAACAAATATTATAAGGATGTAAGTTTCAACTTAAACTGGGAAAACCTATTTAATAGAACTGATGATGCAATTGATATTAATCATGAAGATGATATTGAGGATGAAGCTGAAGTAAGTGAAATTAACAGAACAATTAATACCAATGAAACACCAGAGGAAGAGGATTTTACATTTACTGAAACACAGCATGGAATGTTTTTGGACACCTGTTTACAACCTGTCGATTTGGGTCAAAGTGTTGGATCAGCATTTCAACGCTGTCATATCAATTGCACCAGCAGAATCAAATAATCCACTCAGACTACTAACAGACAAAACAAATGAAGCTCAGTGTTTTCCAGTGTTATATCCCAAGTGTTTGGACCTACCTTTCATGATGATAGAGAACATAGAATAACTAGCACACGCTACCTGAACAATCATATATTAAATGCAGACAGGAGGTTTGCACAAAATACTGACTTCCTTTTTTATGCACAATACATATCAGAGTTAGAACATATTGTATCAAGTGTATCAATCGCTTTAAGGAAAGGATCAGATAATGGGAAAAGTTTAAATGTTAATGTTGATATGTTAACAAACCCAGTTAATAAAAATGTTACACCGTGATGAAGGATATAAGTTTTTGAGACCTATTCAAAAACTTATGAAATGGAGGTACACCTCCATTTTGGCAAGCAGCACAAAAAGACCTCTGCTATGATAAGACAACTGATATGAGATGGCCAGAAATGATTAACACATTTATGAGACTACAAGGTAAAGATTTGAATATAGATGACTTAACCTGGTCAGAAAAGTCTGGAATACTTAAACGCAACCCTGTGACAACAGCAAGAATGTTTGACCACAGGTGGCATTACTTTTAAAAGATGTTATAATGTCTCCAGCTGCACCTATAGGTAATATATCTGACTACTGGTACAGAGTGGAATTCCAAAAGAGAGGTTCACCTCATGTTCATTCTCTTTTTTGGGTGAAAGATGCACCACAAATTGATAAAAATACTGATACTGAGATTGTTGACTTTGTGGACAAATTTGTGACATGCAACCTGTCTGCAGACGATGAAGAACTACATAAAACAGTCAGTGATGTTCAAATGCATAGCAAAAGACATTCAAAATCTTGCAAAAAAAACAAGAAGGAATGCAGATTTGGAAATCCTAGACCTGCCAGTAAACGAACATTCATAACCAGGCCAAGAGCTGACAATGACTCTACTGCAACAAACATGCACAACTCTGCCAACATAGAATCACCGCAAGAAAATGCACAGCAAGATCCACAACGTCATGAAGATAATAACCGAAAACTTTTGACAAAAATGAAAACTCTATTATCAGATACGGCCCTTAACTTTGCAACTACTGACCTTCTGTTTGAAGCCCTGGGTATAACTCAGAGTGATTTTGAAAAAGCAAATGCCAATTTTACAAATAAAACAAGTGTGGTTTTGCAAAGAGAACCAAATCATGCTTGGATAAACCAATATAATCCACATTTATTGCGTAGCTGGAATGCTAACATGGAGATTCAGTTTATCGTTGATGCATATTCCTGTGTTGTGTACATAGTTTCATACATTTCCAAAGCAGAACGAGAGATGAGTTTACTACTGGACCGTGCACAAAGAGGCAATCAATGGAAACTTAGATGCAAAACAATCGCTCAAGAGACTTGGTAGCATATACTTGCATAATCGTGAAGTATGCGCTCAAGAAGCTGCATATAGATTGACAGGAATGCATTTAAAAGAAAGCTCTCGCTTAGTCCAGTTCATTCCTACTGGAGAACACCCAATGAAGATGTCATTGCCTTTAAATGTACTTAAAAACATACCAACAGACAATAGCACACAAGATGCAAACATTTGGATGACAAGTCTGGTAGACCGCTATAGAAACAGACCACAAACTGAACAATTTCAACATGTGCCTTGGACAGTTCTGCTCTGACTTCAGAGTTTTATCAAAATCACAAGTTGCTAATCAACCTAACATTGTCAAACTTAGAAATAATATGGGCTTCATAATCAAAAGAACACGAACAGAGTCAGCAGTGATAAGATATGCACACTTTTCACCTACCAAAGATTCTGAAAAGTATTACCATAGTTTACTGCAGCTATTTCTTCCATATTACCAAGATAATCAGTTAAAACCACAATTGTTTGAAACATTTGAAGATTTTTACCAACTTGGTGCAGTCACCAGTAAAAATGACACTTTGCTAATGGTGAAAGAGATTGTCAATGCAAATAGATCTCTATTTGAGAAAGATGCTGAAAAAATTGATGAGGCTCAACAAATTCTACAGCATGGTGACCTTGAAGATGCTTGGGCACAAATTTTCCCTGAATCAGAACTTGACAGACTTGAGTGTGAAGATGAAAGGAAAGAAACAAAGGAAACAGAGGAAGAGTACACAGAGGAAAATATCCCAGATTTGATAATAAACAAATGTGCAAACTGTACAATTGACACAAACAGAACAGGAATGTCTAGAGAAGAAGCACTGAGTGTGATGCGGTCTTTAAACAACGAACAATCCGCAATATTCTATAAAGTCAGAGAATGGTGCTTACAAAGAAAAAATGGAAGAAATCCTGAACCCTTCAGTCTTCATCACTGGTGGAGCAGGAACAGGAAAAAGTCATTTGATCAAAGCCATACATTATGAATCCAGTCGCATTTTATCTCAAATTCCTGAAAACCCTGATGACATGACAGTTTTGTTGACAGCTCCAACTGAGGTTGCAGCATTTAATATTGGCTGTGCTACTATACACCATACATTATCAACAGGAGCAAATATTTCCCTGCCATACCAACCCCTTAGTGATGAGAAAATAAATTCTTTGAGAACACAGCTGGCAAATTTACAAATATTAGTAATTGATGCGATATCCATGGTGGATCATAAACTGCTTTGCTACATTCATGGTAGACTTCGTCAAATAAAACAAACAAGAGACTATGTACTATTTGGAAATGTAAGCATATTAGCTGTTAGGGATTTTTTCCAGTTAAATCCAGTGAAGGGAACTCCACTATATGCTGACTCAAGAGGTGTAACCCTGTGGGATGGACAGTTTCTAAAAGCTGAACTAAAAGAGGTTGTTGGACAGAAAAACAGATTTTTTTCTGAAATGCTGAATAGTTTACAAACTCATAAAAAGGACACTAAAATACAAATGACAGACAAAGAAATGCTACAATCACGTGAGATGGGGGAACAATGCAATGCCATGCATATATTTGCAACCAATAAAGAAGTAAATGAGTACAATTTAGAACGTCTTAGTTCTACATGTCCTGATTCTATTACCATCAGATCACTTGACTATGAAAGAAATCCCAAAACTGGTAGTTCAAGGAAAAATTGGTTATTACACAAACGTGAACAACTCTTGTTTAGAACCATTTCTAAATTTGGGGATTGGACCACGCATAATGTTAACAAAGAATATATCTGTGGAAGATGGCCTCGTAAATGGTGCATTTGGAACTGTTGAAGATATTGTTGGTGTTTCTGAAGACTATTTCCCTTCTGCAATACATATTGTTTTTGACAATTTAAAGGTTGGACTAATACAAAGAAACAAAACATTACATCAACCTACTTCAAATACCAGTAACATAACAGTCATTCTTCCAGAAGAAGATAGAGTTACTAACAGTGGAGGATTGCGACGACAATTCCCTTTGAAACTGACTTGGGCTACAACTGTACACAAGGTCCAAGGTTTGAGTGTAGATAATGCTGTAGTCTCTCTAAAAGAAGGTCTTCACAGCTGGACAAGCATATGTGGCACTGAGTCATGTTCGAAGCCTGTCAGGCCTTATCATTAGAGATTTTAAGGAATCAGCTATATACTCAAATGCTAAAATAGAAGAAGCAATTAACAGCATGCCAACATTTATTACACCTGAACAAAACAAATTCTCTTCTACCTCTAAGTTCACCATTACACTTCACAACACACGAAGTCTCAAATGCCATTTCCTGGATCTACAAACAAATAGCAGTATCCTGAAAGCAGATGTTATAGGTCTGACAGAAACCTGGTTAACAGTAAATGACCCTCAAAACGAACCATATATGCCCGGCTTCGTGTTTACACAATCCCCGGTTCAGTTGCTATGACACAAACAACCCACTCCTAAGTATTTTGAAACAACAAGCGCATGGTGGTGTTGGAATGTATTATAAAGTTGACAAAAATGTTAATGTCCTGGAGACACAATGTCACAATATGGAATGCTTAAATTTCCAGGTCGAAGACCTTGATTTAATAACCGCTGTATTATACAGACCAAGCACTTATCCATTGGAAATATTCCGAAACTATTTGATGAATCTTATTCATGAAATAGACAAATATCCAGGGCCAAAACTGATCATGGGAGATTTTAATGACAATGCCTACACATCAACAAGTATACTGGATTTGATGGCAAGCCACAACTATACAAAATCTGTTAGGCAGTCTACAACTGAAAAAGACACATTGACTGATCATGTCTATATCAAAGACAGACTCTGTAACCATGAAAATATTGCCAATGTATTACAGCTTCCATGAAGCAATAATTATCTCTTTCAACTGACAGTTTATTTCCACATTTTTTACTGAGCCATAGGTTGTAACAGCAATAGAATTTTCAATTTATTAATGTAATTCACAATTGCATATTTTAATTTACTCAATCTATGTTATACAAGCTATATACAGTATTTTGTTTAGTTAAGGTTGATCATAGCTGTCAAGCAACATAGATATTATGATAAAGTTAATCATACTTTAAAAAAAAACATATTTTATGATAATGTAAAACATAGCTGTTAAGCTACATATACGTTATGAAAACATTTATCATAGATGTGATGCCACATATATGTTATGATATAGTTAATCGTAGCAGTCGAGTTATATATGTTTTATGATAAGGTTCATTATTGTTATAAAATATGTAACGTTGTTATAAAATATGTAACGGGGAAGGGGATAACAATAACTCCTGGCTGGCTGATTAACAAATACCATGAAAACAAACCAACTACAATTACACCTGGAACCACAACCAAAAGGATTAGAAAACTTCCTAGTAAGTAGAAACTCTGGCTAAAAGGCTTTCATGTTTTATCTTACTGCATAACATTGTATACTTGAATTGTTTTCTCTGTGGCTTGATAAGAATGACATTGTACAATTAAGAACTACATTAGTGACAAAAAGTTGCTTATGTCTCTAACATTGTTTGTCATTTTCTTGTTCTAAGTCAAATGTGAGAAAGACGAACAACTGATACTACGTACAATCACATACAGCTTAAAACAGAACAATATACTAACTGTATATGGCAACCATCATCTGTGTCTCCAACCCATATCAACAACCCAACCTACAGTAAGTAACACATTCCTAAATTAAAGCAAGTAACCCAAAGTTGTCATTTACATTTTCCTCCACACTGACATGAACATTATGTGTTCTAAAGCAAATAAAGTAAAAAAGACAAGATTGGACCAAGAAGCAAAAATGGCATCTTTCAAACAGGTTGTCAGGTCACATGTTTTAATAGTAGAACCACCTTGCCTTTCAAACCACCAGTGCTTAAGTCAAATTAAATGCAATGTCCATGTTCCAATTCACGTTTAATGTTTTTGCCCAAATTCAAGCATTTGACAAATATTTATATTATTTATACGTGTTTACGGTACCGAAGTACACAGCTTCTATCAGGGACTTCCAAAGCGTGAGGCGCGCCTCCCCAAGGGAGTGCCAGAGAGCTTCAGAAGTGGTGCGAAATGAATTGTAATGCCGTCACCTATAAAAATACTATGTTTTATACCCAGCCATGGCGGCAGGCTGGGACGAAGCGGGGCTAAAGTCCCTGTCACAAAGTTTAGCACCCCCATTTGCCCCCCCCCCTCCCAGAAATAATTACATATTTTAATACAAAACAATGTTGCAATATTGTTAATGGAAGACATGTGTTTGCTCTTCTAAATGGTTGCACCGGACCTAAGCACAGTTTGCACAGTCGCTAAGTTTTCTCAGGTCACCCCAAGTCGGGTTTCCTACAACACTGAATAAAAACAATTGGCACTCATGAGTCATTGAACTCTACAAGTGAGGCCTCAATCGCTTGAAAACGTACCTAAAGACCTTATAAATAACCTCCATAGATTTTATTGCATGATTCCTGAGACATAAAATATGCATTCACAATTCTCATCATGGAATAGATTATTGTAGGGGTCAATTAGAGAACAGACTGGATTGCAGGCTCTTAAAACCGGTATAGCGGTTAACCGCATTTTCAGTCAATAGTGCTGATTTGTCTATGCGTCCTTGGGTATTAGGCTTAGATGTTTGAGTGTTTGAGATCGTGAAATCTTGTTTTGTTTTCTTCCATAGAAGTAGCAACAATCATGGCACTGAGTTTCAAGAAAGCTGGACAGCTAGCGTCAGCGCTGATGGCCATTCCAAATCACTAAAGTGAACTGAATCACGCAATACAGTTCTTTGAAAATAATATTTTATAATAATCCATTTGAATCACTGATCCATGTAATTAATCTTTTTGTCCAAGCTCTAAATTCCTTTTCTATAGCACTCTGTTTAATGACTCACAGAAATAGTACTGTTACCGAATTAACCTTTATTTTTTCCAACAATTACCAAATTATTCAGTCTACAGAAAATATCACTAGCAAATGTAGTAGGGAGCCATGAACAACAGCAAAAAAAGTTATCGAATTCAATGTGCATATTTGGTTTCTGTATTTAAGAAGCATGCACATCTTGGGCTGCAATGAAAAACCAGTGCTATCATATCCTAGCGATTCACACTTGTTTCCTGCAGAGTCGGAGCCACTCTGGTTCTTAATACAGGAACATCACCGGTTTCAGAATTAGCTAAAGTTGTAATTGTGGATGCTTAAATGAGACACATTTAAAAATGTTCAATAACTTCAAAATGATAGCTCGACCTATGTGTCATACATGTTAAAACTGAAGAGGTGGTAGAGGTCTTCGTGGATACATCCGAAATCTGATTACGCGAGATCAGATCCGTTATCCGACTTGGTGGGATACAACATCATGTAGTTGACTGTCGGATCCAGAGTAGGATCAAACTTAGTTGCCATGATTCTCAGATCGGAGTGATAAAATACCGATTTTTTTCGAAATTAGGCTATACAACAATAAGAAAATACCCTGAAAATAATTAACATCATATCATTCAAAACAGCTATGATTCGCGGTTGGTTAAGGACAGGTTATCTGAGCGTTCATCGCTCTTCAGCATGTTTGTTTGAGGTTCTACTAAACTTGCCTATAGTCCACGGTTCAGGTAGCCTGTTTTATAAATATTTAAATGGAGATATGCGATCAGATGCCTTTATGTTACGAGGCTTGTTGGGTAGAACTGTTGTAAATAAATTTCAAATATAGGCTATTATTCACAATCGCATGATATTCAACGCGGCTGACTTTGTGTGAGGTGACGAACAATTAATTTCAGAAGCTCCGCAGCTCTGGACTGCAGTTAATGCAATTATTCTAAAAAACTATAATACATCCCACATGCACTGTTATGGACCTACATGTGTGCACATGGCCATAAAACGGATGTGCTTAAGCAGCTTACTGTATTTAAAAAATAAATTAGCCTAAAGCGCACAATTTAGCAGAAGACAAGATAGCGCATTTTGGAGAAACACGCGTAGTGCGTCATCACAACAGACCAATTGTCTACGTTTTAGGCGTATTGATAACCTTCTAAAAACGCAACATAGGCTAAACCATGTATTTAACCGGACGAAATATCACAAAAGCATGTGAAAAGTAAACTTTAAATATCGGATTTCGTGGGTCATAGGAAGCTCAGGGATACAATCCGGCTCGGATAGTCCTATAGGCTACATTTCAGATCCGATAAAGACCTATAAGATGAGGCTAACATATTGGCTTTCACATTTATTTTTGAAATTACAGTTATTCAGTGGATTGTGACATCTGACAGCTGTTAAGCATTGGTTAGGAAAGTGTTTCCATTCCGACTTTACCGGAGAATAAAGCTCTGTAATTCTCTTACGCAAAAGTGATTCACTGTTCAACCAGTTCACTGAAAAGATTTGTTAAAAATAGAGCTAATCGCTCATGATTCGCACATCACTGATCAGCGCTGATTAAAGCCATTCAAGCCAGCACCTCCAAACATCTAGCTAGCACCCCTCAGCACCTCCTGTGAAAAATTCCAGGCGCCGCCGCTGTTTATACCAGTGGCGTCGTTAGGCCTGGTCGTCTGGGCCTATAGCCCCGGATCTTTTTTGAATAGCCCCGGATATCAAATGGACCAAAAAAAAATAAAAGCCTCTGATCTATCCATCTACAATTCCGATCGATTATTACAATGTATAAGTGTAAGCCGCTAGCATGTACATCGAAATGTTCCTCGAGCATGTACATTCAAAACCCTGTACTTTCTGCCCGGGGGCTTTAAGTAACCCTACTTTCCAGTTGTTGATTGTTTTTAAAGAAAAGGACTGTCAAGTTTGCTTAGTAAGATTGATCAAAACATTTTGATATAGTAGGCTATCATATTACTAGCCTAAAAAGCTCTAAAATGAGGATGTGATCCAAAACGAGATAACAGTTTTATTGAATACATTTATTTCATTTACGCTGATGACGATCGTTCTGAATGTAGCCCAATGAGCTACCAATATATGTACTAAGTTCAGCTTGTCAGACTCAGACTATAAAGTCCTTTTTGTCATTTGTGAGATAATTTAAGAAACGATTTTGAACCATCTTCATTTGTGACGCCCTTCCATTCATTGCCTTTGGTTTGCTATTCAAAAATACACGTGCTAAATTTACAGTATGCCTTTCTGAATTGCTCATGGTGTTGAGATTCTATAATTTCCTGCCTTTCATAATACAATAACTAAACCCAGACATTATACTACTGCTCTCAGTCTGTTATACTCATCGTCATTCTTAATCATTGCACTTCAATCGCGTTGGGTTAAAGCCCTTTCATCATTTGACGTGTGGAATTCCGTAAGTGGCAATTAATGCCTTCCTGAGCACCGGCGCCAACTGATCTGTGAGTCTGGCAGAAAAAGGAAGTAAGAGTGTAAAAAACAAAAATGAATAGTCTCTGCATACTTTTCCATTTCGCTTTTTAGATTTCTGAAAACGGAACAATGTGAAATACACATATTTAGAAAACAATATGGAAGGAGGAGGATGCATGTTTCTAAATTACAGATTTCTTTCTATTGCAAACTCAAACGCCATTTGGAGTCACCACTGGATTCCACTGTTAGCCAACTGACTAAACAGTGACACAGCCAGGGACTGGGGCGTATGTAGAATATGAACACACTATTGAGTTTTAGCAACAACTAAAAAGATTAATTTGACGCACTCCCAGTACATTGGCATTATATTGTACCACTGAGAAAATAAATGTTGTGTATTTTGTCATTATTCCAATGGAAGATGAATATAGGCCTAGGCCAAAATACCTGTGATAACATTTTGACTAGGCTATATTCACTTATGACATGTTCAGTTTCGGTTCTGTTTCAGTTATTTTGCGTTTCATTGGCCTACTAGAGAAACATATCATTTAGTTTCATTTGGTAACACTGTAGATTTTGTTTCATGATTTCATTCCTGCCTATACTTAGGTCATTTGGGAAGCCCCAAACTGACATCACATACTGTACATATCAAACAGGTCATTGCTCTTCCATCTTTCAATATGATTGTCCATGAACATCAGACTGGCTTCTCTCGTGGTTTTAAAATTCAAAATTACAGATTTCTTTCCAATACAAACTCAAACACCAATTGTGGTCAACTTTCGCAATTCTACTGTTCACCTAGATGATTTTGAAGCATTCCCAGTACATTGAATGGTAAGCAGAGGCGTCGCTAGGATCACCATACATTCGGGCCTTAACCCACTCTCCCGCCCCGCCCGTGACAGAAATTACAGGGTTTTGAATGTACATGCGGAAAAGTTCGATGTACACGTTAGCGGCCTTACACGTCTACATTTTCATAATGCGCGATCGGAATTATAGATGAATAGATCAGGGGCTATTTTTTTATTATTATTATTTTTGTTCCATTTGAGATCCGGGGCTATTCATAAAATAGCCCCGGACGCCCAGGGCTAACGACGCCACTGATGGTAAGTTTCCATTACAAACTTACCATTCAGAAATTACATATTTAGTAGGGCTATTTTGTCACTGTTCAAATGCTAGATGAATATAAGCCAACAATACCAGCATCGATATTTTTACTATATGTTCACATAATATTTCTTTCTATTGCAAACTATTGCAAATATTTACAATTTAGGTTCCGTTTCAGTTTTTCTGCCAAATCAGACCAAATTAAATCACAAAGAGCCTGCGCTACACTGAGCTCTCGCCACTGCGCGGTGACTGTTGCAAATATTTGAATTACTCCACCTTGGTTAAACCATAGAAAAAAGGCCAGAAATTTTCAAACACACATCAGTGATCGCAAGTCTGACACAATCACTAAAGACACACAGGCACTTATTTCAATGGCGTCTGATTTCAGAACAAGCGCCAATGCCTGAGTCTAGACTTCTGAGCCATTGAGTGAATTCACACCTTTTTCAAGGTAAATATTCCCATGGCCTCTGAATCAAATTAACATCACAGAGAGTGGCACTCCAGCAGCACTCTTCAGCACCATAGTCTTCCTCTCACCCACAAGCACAAATGCAATATAAGAATCTGGTCTCTGTGTTTACCTCCCATTTAACAGAAAACACTTGTCTCTCATACATCTAGATCTTATAGTCTCATTGCTCAAATATCTTCATTGATTTACTAAAACGTTGGTACGCTGCAGTGACTCTTACTCCAGTAAAACTCATTGCAAAACTGTTGCAGTTTAATTTCTACGTTTCCTCTGAATTTCTTACACCGAACTTGTTTCGCCTAATTAACCATGTCAGGAAGACCAACTACCTCTGTAAGTAATTCATAACATTTTCGCTTCTACACTGTTGTCTTACTGGACATCCCAAAATCGCTTGCTATGATTACAATCAGTTTTAGGTTTTATTACTACTCTATTTAGCAGTGGTTATGTTTTCAAAGTAGGCTATTTAATCAGTTTTAATAATGATGTGGCTTATAGGCCTTTATTAGACTTCATGTAGCCTCATAGTAATTCAGTGACTCTTAAACTTTGCTATGTTGTAATGAACATCCCACTAATAATTCTCATTAGAACAGATTTACTGTACATTCTGATTGAGATTTCAACGTTCTTTACACAATTTCTATTTGGGACTTCATTTGTATTGAACAATCTCCCTATACACTATAGGGATGTCAATTGGACAAGATTTTATTATCTGAATAGTATGTGTTATTCGAAAGGTATTCGGTTATTTGAAATATATGTTTTAAAAAAAACACCGCTACAACATGCGCGCTATACATTACACGCGCAGGAGAGGGTGTTGTTCTCACGCAATATTTGGTGCAATGGCCGTTGGTGTGAGAAAAGTGTGAGCGCGCATATTGAGGAACTCATGTGGTAGACACGCTAAACTCTACGGAACTAGGAGACAATATTTAACAACCCATAACACTGAATTTGTTGGATGGATGAGTCTAGAGAAGTAGTTAGCTAAGCTAGCCAGAAATATGAAATTTGCTTACCTCACCATTGTCTGCACTCTCAACCACCTTTAGATTCCACAGCCAACCTGTACAAAGTTTTTTGTGGCTAAATAATTTTCCCGTAGGGAACATTATTTCAACAAGTATATTGTATCTTCCCTTGAATTAGCTAACTTTCATACACTTGCCAACAGTAGGGCATGCGGTATATACTGCGTGATTCTGACTGACTGGATCCCTCCACATCCACACTACACCGCTTTCATTCACGATTGTAAACAACAAACACGTGTGAAGAAGCGCATGTTATTAACACGAATTAAACAGGTATTTTTTTATGTTATGGTATATCTTCATATGTACAAATTTGGATTTTTAATAATAGGCTATCTAGTAAAATATTATTCAGGTCTCTTTCAACTAACAAAATACAAATATGTACAACATGGGGGGCTACATTGAATACACAAAGAAGTACTCGAATACTAAATTAATTTTGGGTATTCCAATATTCGGCTGTCCGTGCCCATCCCTACCATTCATGCACATGACTTATGCAATACTAGCCAAAAGTTCTGCTTCTGCATCTGGCTTGTTCATAGCAGTACAATCAATATTACCACAACTAACCTTATACAGAAGGGTTAAAATTAAGGGACCACTGCAAATTGAACGCTTCTGTTCCTCACTCAAAACTTTCCTTTTCAACTTTTTTGGAAAGGAAAGAATATGGTGCAGTGGTCTCTTAATTTTTTCCGGAGCTGTATAATCATTTATGGTCTCAAATGTAATATCACCAAGAGCCTCCTCTTACATTAATTTTCTATTCACTTTTTTCCTTAAAGTAAAATATGCCATAGGGAATACTGGCCTAATTACATCACACCTGAATGAAAACATAATGCTGTTCTTCTGAATGTAATGTTAAATCAAGCTCACCCAACAATTTACTGAAAATATTCTTTGCTATTCCACCCAAACAACCATTTTAAAGTCACTCAGGAACAAACCTTTACCAATTTAAACATTGTAAATCATGCTAACACCAAAAGTAACTGGAAAATGCTGTCTAACATCCATATGACATATACTTGCATTGGTATAAGACACCTGCGTAGGTTTGTATTGCATATTGGGAGGGTGAGGGTCTATCTATCCTAAGGTTTTCACTCTTCCTGGGGGTCACATTGACCTGTCTGTAATATTGGGGTTCATGACCACCTCCTCCCCTTAATTCTTCTATGCCCCTGTTATAAGATGTAACTCAACATCTTATTTTCTCTCTCAACAGATGGCATCTCCTACCAAGACATCCCACGTGCAACTTACCGGCTACATTCACAAAGTGTCTCCAGTGAAATTAAGCCACAAAAACTTCCTTTACTTTACAGCTACTTTGCAGGAAGACAGAAAATATCAAAAGGTTTTGGTTTTCAACCCAAAATATCACCCTTATTTCACCACTGTGGAGAATGACCGGTAAGCTAAAACTTCACAAAACATACATCAAACTACAGGACTCACATAAATGACTTCTTTATATAAATATTTCCTGACACCTGTTTGTGTTCAACCCATATGTTAAACTGCAGGCACTACCTATAACGTCCTATACCAAAACATGTACGCTTCTCATCTAAAACAATCCTTTATTAGTAATTCTGAAAATATGTGGCCATACACTTGATATTTTAACAGACCAAATTACATTATTATCAGTGATATGTTTCTTCTATACAACTTTAAATTAACCATGCCTACCACAGTAATCCTTTAATTTCACATCTCTCTTTCAGAAGCCCACTGAAAATCACCAATCCCAAGCTCCAGCCATCATCACAAAATCCTGCCAATGTGTATGTCCTGATAAACAGTGGGTCATCATTTACGGTCATCCCAAACGTCCAATATCAACACCTTCCTGATGATGCAGATCACATACAGAATGCGACCCTGAAACAAATCCAAGAAGAAAACCGGCAAGGAAAGAAAGTAAGTAACACTAAACCAAACCAACATTTCATGCAACTTATTATAAGTTCATGAAAACAGGTGTATTACAACGGGTTGCAAACACACTTTTCCCACTATCAAGAGTAGTCATACCAATCATTCTTCGTAACACCATTACTAAATCATACACATCTTTCGCTGCTGCACTGTAATAATTACCTGACTCTATAACTTTTTCAGTTACTTATTATAATAACACAGTAAAATGAGTAGCTATTTTCCCCCCCTTTGCATTCACTTATACTCTGTCATTATTTCTAATGAATATATTTCAACAACAAATGACACAATGAAGTCAACTAAAACCTACTGACAACATTAAAGGTTCACAAACACACTATTCATCATTTCTTAAACTAACTCTACCAGCTAGGCTTACTGATACTTCATAAATCCTATATTACATACCTCATTGTTTTAAGGATAGTGATCATATGAAGCCATTTATTATCACATAGTTGTTTGGCTCCTTTTTAAATCATAATGATAACAGAAATCACCCAAGTGGCCCTGATCAAAAGTTTACATACCCTTGAATGTTTAGCCTTGTTACAGACACAGGTGAAAATGGCAATTAAAGGTGAATTTCCCACACCTGTGGCTTTTTAAATTGCAATTAGTGTCTGTGTATAAATAGTCAATGAGTTTGTTGGCGTTCACGTGGATGCACTGAGAAGGCTAGATACTGAGCCATGGGGAGCAGGAAAGAACTGTCAAAAGACCTGCGTAACAAGGTAACGGAAATTTATAAAGATGGAAAAGGATATAAAAAGATCCAAAGCCTTGCAAATGCCAGTCAGTACAGTTCAATCACTTATTAAGAAGTGAAAAATTCAGGGATCTCTTGATACCAAGCCAAGGTAGACCAAGAAAGATTTCAGCCAAAACTGCCAGAAGAATACAAAGAAAAACCCACAGGTAACCTCAGGAGAAATACAGGCTGCTCTGGAAAAAGACGGTGTGGTTGTTACAAGGAGCACAATACAACGATACTTGAACAAAAATGAGCTGCATGGTCGAGTTGCCAGAAAGAAGCCTTTACTATGCCAATGCCACCAAAAAGCCTGGTTACAATATGCCTGACAACACCTTGACACGCCTCACAGCTTGTGGCACACTGTAATTTGGAGTGACAAGACCAAAATAGAGGTTTATGGTCACAACCATAAGCGCTATGTTTGGAGAGGAGTCAACAAGGCCTATAGTGAACAGAATACCATCCCCACTGTGAAGCATGGTGGTGGCTCATTGATGTTTTGGGGGTGTGTGAGCTCTAAAGGCACAGGGAATCTTGTGAAAGTTGATGGCAAGATGAATTCACCATGTTATCAGAAAATACTGGCAGACAATTTGCATTCTTCTGCACGAAAGCTGCGCATGGGACGCTCTCAGACTTTCCAGCACAACAATGACCCTAAGTACAAGGCCAAGTTGACCAAAAGGTGAAGGTTCTGGAGTGGCCATCACAGTCTCCTGACCTTAATATCATCGAGCCACTCTGGGGAGATCTCCAACGTGCGGTTCATGCAAGACAACCAAAGACTTTGCATGACCTGGAGGCATTTTGCCAAGACGAATGGGCAGCTATACCATCTGCAAGAATTTGGGGCCTCATAGACAACTATGACAAAAGACTGCACGCTGTCATTGATGCTAAAGGGGGCAATACACAGTATTAAGAACTATGGGTATGCAGACTTTGGAACGGGGTCAGTTTATTTTTTTCTTTGTTGCCATGTTTTGTTTTATGATTGTGCCATTCTGTTATGACCTACAGTTGAATGTGAATCCCATAAGAAATAAATGACATGTGTTTTGCCTGCTCACTCATGTTTTCTTTACAAATAGTACATATATTACCAATTCTCCAAGCGTATGCAAACTTTTGAGCACAACTGTATAAACAAAGCAGATCATTGGACACATTAAAAATGAGGAGCTTGTTTCAAGTAATCCTGGATGAAGATAAATGAATCAAGTGATCCAGACAAGTCACATGTTTAAGTTTTCAGATATGAAAAAATGGACAGACCAATATTGATTTTTCAGACTTGTGTGGTACTAACTCTATTATTGTTCAAATGTGAAAGACATTCTCTATATATTGCAGTTTACACTGCACTACCCCATTACAGTTAATTAAATGACTGAAATATAAAAATGTAAACTAAATAAAATAAAATGGATAGGTTGATGATGTGAATTTGATGGTAGTCATCCTATCACCTTATATGCACCTAAACAGATTAAATGCAGTCGCCCCCCAGTTCTAATCTATAGCACTGAGGTGGAGCGTGTGCCCAGCTTTAAATTCCTCAATGTCCACATCTCCGACAACCTGTCTTGGACCCTCAACACTTCAACCATGGTCAAAAAGGCACCTTAATATCATCGAGCCACTCTGGGGAGATCTCCAACGTGCGGTTCATGCAAGACGACCAAAGACTTTGCATGACCAGGAGGCATTTTGCCAAGACGAATGGGCAGCTATACCACCTGCAAGAATTTGGGGCCTCATAGACAACTATGACAAAAGACTGCACGCTGTCATTGATGCTAAAGGGGACTATACACAGTCTTAAGAACTATGGGTATGCAGACTTTGGAACAGGGTCAGTTCATTTTTTTCTTTGTTGCCATGTTTTGTTTTATGATTGCGCCATTCTGTTATGACCTACAATTGAATGTGAATCCCATAAGAAATAAATGACATGTGTTTTGCCTGCTCACTCATGTTTTCTTTACAAATAGTACATATATTACCAATTCTCCAAGCAGTGCCAGTACTTTTGGAGGAGGCTGAAGAAGGCTCGCCTGTCTTCCAAGATCCTTGTGAACTTTTACCGCTGCACAATCAAGAGCATTCTGATGAACTGCGCCATAGTGTAGTTTGGCGGATGCTCAGTGGCCGACCGGAAGGCCCTGCAACGGGTGGTTAAAACCACTCAGCACATCACTGGTGCCCAGCTCCCAACCACTGTAGACCTCCAGCGCAAGTGGTGTCCGCATAGGGCGTGCGGCATCATCAGGGACTCTTCACATCCATGCCACAAACTGTTTTTTCCTACCATCTGGCAGGCGGTACAGGTCTCTTCGTTCCCGCACCAGCAGGCACAGGAGCAATTTTCCCAGCTACTGTAACACTGCTGAACTCTCAGGGACCTGGTTGCACTACTCTCCTTGTACTATTGGACTCTGACACTGCTTTGCAAAATCTGATAAGAACGTTTTCAGCTGGTACATGTACACATCTACCTCAGGAATCCCATTGCTGCTATCCCTGCATTTCAGTGTCACAGGCACCTTCAAATTGCCTTCATTGATAATTTAGAATTGCCATTTGTACTTGCATTTGCCTTCATTGCACATCTATACATCCCACTTCTAACATACATTATACTTAATACTTGAACATTTTCTCTGACACTGCTTTGCAAAGTCTGATAAGGACGTTTTCAGCTGCTACATGTAGGCCTAGACATCTACCTCGGGAACCTCATTGCTGCTTCTTGTATACAGTGGATATAAAAAGTCTACACACCCCTGTTAAAATGCCAGGTTCTTGTGATGTAAAAGAATGAGACAAAGATAAATCATGTCAGAACTTTTTTCACCTTTAATGTGACCCATAACGTGAACAATTCAACTGAAAAACAAACTGAAATCTTTGAGGGGGAAAAATTAAAAATTAAAAAACTCACAATAACCTGGTTGCATAAGTGTGCACACCCTTAAACTAATACTTTGAAGCACCTTTTGTTTTTATTACAGCACTCAGTCTTTTTGGGTAGGAGTCTATTAGCATGGCACATCTTGACAAGGCAATATTTGCCCACTCTTATTTGCAAAAGCGCTCCAAATCTGTCAGATTGCGAGGACATCTCCTGTGCACAGCCCTCTTCAAATCACCCCACAGATGTTCATTTGGATTCAGGTCTGGGCTCTGGCTGGGCCATTCCAAAACGTTAATCTTCTTCTGGTGAAGCCATGCTTTTGTGGATTTGGATGTGTGCTTTGGGTCATTGTCGTGCTGAAAGGTGAACTTCCTCTTCAGCTTTCTAACGGACGCCTAAAGGTTTTGTGACAAAATTGCCTGGTAATTGGAACTGTTAATAATTCCCTGAATTATTATTAACTTCCACCCTGACTAAGGCCCCGGTTCCAGCTGAAGAAAAACAGACCCAAAGCATGATGCTGCCACTACCATGCTTCACTGTGGGTATGGTGTTCTTTGGGTGATGTGCAGTGTTGTTTTTACGCAAAACATGCCTTTTGGAATTATGGCCAAAAAGTTCAACCTTGGTTTCATCAGACCATAACGCATTTTCCCACGTGCTTTTGGGGGACTTGATGTTTGTTTTTGCAAACTTCAGCCGGGTTTGGATGTTTTTCTTTGTAAGAAAAGGCTTCCGTCTTGCCACCCTACCCCATAGCCCATTCATATGAAGAATACGGGAGATTGTTGTCACATGTAGCACACAGCCAGTACTTGTCTCTGTTGTGCCATATTTTCTCCACTTGATGATGACTGTCTTCACTGTGTTCCATGGTATATCTAATGCTTTGGAAATTCTTTTGTACCCTTCTCCTGACTGATATCTTTCAACAATGAGATCCCTCTGATGCTTTGGAAGCTCTCTGTGGACCATGGCTTTTGCTCTGAGATGCAACTAAGAAAATGTCAGGAAA